>RJWM01028467.1:0-25557 GCA_004363535.1 Dasyprocta punctata
CTGGTCCAAGGACCATAGTCAAACAGCAAAGGGTTAGCCTGGGGGGCAGCTTTTTCTGCTATGGGCCAGAGAACTTTAAATTCTGTGGACTCTCTGATCGCTGTCCAGCAATCAATCCTAGAGTTGTGGCACAAAAGAGACCACAGACCGTACATGTAAACACACATGACTCTATGTTAGTAAAACTTTATTTACAAAAACAGACAGCTGGCTAGATAGGCTGCCAGCGTAGTTTGCTGATTCTTGCACTAGTCTATCTTAGTTACTGATGGATTGTACATAGTTATTCTGAGAAAGGATCCCTTTTCCCTATTCTCACATTCATACAACTGGATCCAAATGAGCTACAATGAAAATTCCTAGTGCAAATGTTCTGTTTTGTAGCACGCAACTCAGCGATCTACCTTCTGTGCTAGTCCTTTCCCGTCCTCTCCTTCCCTATAAACTTCATCCACTCAGCCTATCTTCACGCTTACCGAGAGTCCCGCCGAGATGCCAATGACAATCACCCTCTTCCTCCCAGCAGCCACCTAGGAGAGGAGGACGAACGAACAGTAGAGCAGGGAAGACTCCAGGTTACAGATCTCTTGGGGGAAGATATTGGGGGCCAGGACCGGGGGAAGAGGCAAGGTTTGGCTAAGTGTTGGGGGCTTTTGTATCTCCATGGGAAGGAACAAACAGGTCTGTGGTTGAATTTTAGCGGAAAGCACAAACCTTCTTCAGTTCCTCAATCCCGTGTAGGGCACTATCTTCGGTGCTCTCCCCGGAGGCCACCACAGACCTAAGAAGGCAGACTCAATGTCAAGGACGTTAATTGAGAAGCAGAAGCCTCTGTTTTATTAGGGAAGACCACACAGATAGAAGGGAATGGAGGAAAGCTATTGCTGGATGGGCAGCCACTGTCACGTCTAGCACCATGATAGATTCTCCACAGAGTTGAAAAGCTCAAATGCCTACCAGGGCCAGTCAGGCAGTGGAGAGGGTCAAATGTAAGGCAATAAAGAGTGATGGGTCATTTTGGACAAAATACTGGTCTAAAGTCATTCAAATTCAGTTTCTGAAAAACACATATTCAGGCCAAACCAAACATTCACAGGCCGTGGTGACCTACCTGTCACCTCCAGCAATGAGGTAGGTATAAAGAGGTTTTTGTCCTAAACCTTTCATTAGCTGGTTAAAGGAGACCTGTGTCAAGGGAGAAAGGAGGTAAAGAGAAGAGAGTGAGGAAACAATTCACTTGGATTTTCAACTCCTAACAGAAAGAAGCTACAGAATGATTCTCTAAGCTAGTGCTTAACCCAGTCCTACTTGGAATCTGCTATGAAGCGGCTGTGTGGAGATGATTCACAAGGGATGTGTGGGATGTAGGAACATTAGCAATAGACTGGGGGGGCCCCAATAGGCTCAGGAGAAATGGAACTCTGTTGTGGGAAGACAAAGAGTTAAGTTTCCCCCAGGTCTAACAAGGGGCCCACCTAGAAACTTAACTATGATCAGCTTTATGGTCCTGGGACTCATCTGCAGGAGTGGATGGAGGAAGACTCCATCAGGGACCAGGGTACTCACCGACATGAGGAATGCCATCCGGCCGGAAGTCCCCCCTCCACTCAGCACCACCAGCCCCCCATCTGGCTCCTGAAGAAGGGAAGTTGCCTAGGTCACCATGGCAACACAAGTCAAGGGAAGTATGTTCTTTTCTTTGTCAGTAGTGGAAGAGAACATAAAGAGCCTCCTTTATCCTCTCATCCCAAAGTTGAACAAAACACAGGCCCTCTGACGAAAGCAAATAGAGCACTGGATTGGAGAAAGAAAATGGAGTTTGACTCCCATCACTGGTTTCACTGCTTATCAATTCCTTGCTTATTCTGGAAGGGACTGACAGCAACTTTGTCATCTAAAAATTTAACAATAAAAGCTTGGCACTACCCAACAATTATTAGCTGAGTGCATTTCAGAAAACTCCTGTGATTTTCCTGTCTTTGTTTTCTTGTGTGGAAAAAAAAATCCAGAGAGAATGACATCAACTTCAGAGGTTTGCGTGAGAGTAACAGGTGTGGATGGAAGTCAATTCTGAAGTATTATTTAGTTCATGTTATAATTATTCCTGAATTTTTTTTTTTTTCCTGGCACTGGGGATTGAACTCACAACCTCCCGCCTGACAGACAGGCGCTTAAGCACTGAGCCAAACTCCCGGCCCTAGTTTCTTGAGGCAGGGTCGCACTATGTAGCTCAGGCCTATCTTGCACTCGCGTTGTAGCCCAAGCTGGCCTTGAACTCAGAACGCTCCGCCTACCTCAGCCTCCCGAGTGCTGGGATTTAAGGCGTGCGCCACCACGCCCGGCTTAATTATTCCTGATTAATGAAATGGCAATAAAGATCTAAAAGGAAGGACTGGGAGAATGGAGAACTAAGATCTACAAAAGTGAAAAATGGTGACCAAAAAAGAAAAAGTAGAGGGAAATAGGAATTTAGGCCGGGGTGGGGTGGGGGTTAGTACCTTCAGCACTTCCTGCACTTTCCCCGCCACTTGCACCATGGTGCTCAGAATCGATTCGCTGTACAGTCGCTGTGGGGAAGAAGCCAGGAATCAGAAGCCAAGAAAAAGAGGGTGGTAAATTGGAATGGGAGGAGAAAGGGTTTTCAGGATTTCCAAATCAGAAAATAACAGTCTGGGAGGGCAGAGGTTGAGATGGAGTGGGAAGGCATTTTCTTTTTGGTGTCCAAGGGATGGGTCTGAGTTACCTGGTATGTAGGCATGGCTTGCCCCTCCTCCTGGAAGATCTCAGCATCACACTGCCCTAGTAACTCAACAATTTTCTCCGCACTCGCCTTGTCCAAGTCCCGGGTCAGTGGATTTGACTTCTCTGTGATTGGCACAGCTGCTTCATACCCAGACAACTAGAGAAAAGGGGAGACAAAGACAGGGACAAGAAGCCAGAGGTTCATTTGTGCCTGCTGAACTGGGGGTGGGAGTGGCAGCAGGCATAGCATGTGGACTCTGTCTTGTGCACACACACACACACACACACACTACCAGGCACTTAGCCTGCACTTGGTGCTCTGGGCCTATTAGGGAAGGAAAATTGGAGGGAAGGCGGGAAGGAAGATGGTGTGAGCAGAAACCCAGGGAGGAGGTAAGTCCAGGTAAAAAAACAATTCTAGGAATCAGTGCAGAAGACCAAAATCAAAAGGGGTCTCACCTCCCACTCGCCAGGCTCCGGGGTCTCAATCACATGTTGAAACCGTTTTGTGCCCGGCATCGTCCCCTGCAGTGGTCACACTGTCCTGTGTGCCTCTTTAGCCACACAAATCCCTCTGGTCACAATGTCTCTGCTTCCAGCTGGCAGGGCCTTATCTGAGCCACAGAGATGATTAACCTAAGAACGCTGGCCTCTCTGAGCACCACCCCCTGCACCTCTTCCTGGACCCTCCTTTCCTGGTCACTAGGCCCCCAGCCATCTGGGGAGCTCCTGGTCCTCTTTGCCTGCACCTCAGCTTGCCAATCTCTGTTTGCCCCCTGAAGGGAAAAACAGGAGGCTCACTGCTCTTCCCATGCGGGCACAGTGCCCTCGTCTCCAGAAAGCCTAGAGCCCAGAGGGCAGGACAGCCAGTGAGAATCTGGGCAAGTGTGTCCCGGGACCAGGATGCCCCAGGAGGCCAGAGATCAGGGTCCTGGGGTCAACAGAAGTCAGATGATCTGGGTCATGGCTCAATCACATGCTCAGCACACACTGTCCTTCCCTGCCCCACTGGCCCATTTTACCTTTTGTTCTCAGAAGGGAAGGCAACAGGAGTTTCAGAGCCCCATGTGTGCAAGAACTAAACTGGGTATCACAGGAGAAAAAAATGCCTCAGAAATAGAAATGCTGCAATGAGCATGAGAAGCAAGGAATCTGCCCTAAATACAATGCTAGCCATTGTTTATTACACTGAACTGTGTACTTTTTTTCTTGTCTTCTTTTTTCCTCATTTGGTTTTTTTGAGACAGGGTCTCGCTATGTAGCCCAGGCTGGCCTTGAACTCATGGCAATCCTCCTGCCTCAGCCTCCAGAGTGCTGAGATTACAGGCGATCTGTGCACTTTTCATCTACAGTATCTCACCAGATACTATATCTCAGAGTATATACAGTAGGTCAGCACTGTGAAGTCAGTATGGACACCCCCATTTCACAGACAATGAAACAGACTCAGAAAAGTTATTGCAAAAGATCATACAGTTGGCTGAACTAAGACACCCAAATTCTCCAGATTTTATACTCAGCCAAAGCATGAAATAATTTAAGGATTTTTATGCTTATTGAATGAATGAAGGAATTAACAAGTCAGTGTCAACCAGTAATAAACACTCACATGGTATGGTAAGATTTATAAAGGTCTTGCAGAACTGTCTCATTGGATCCTCTCCACAACACTGAGAGGTTTCATTCATACGCTCTGTTTCACAGGTGGGAGACCTGAGGTGCGGATTAACCAAATTTTCCTAAATCCACACAGTAAGTGCCGGAGTGGGGGTGGGGGACGAGGACGCCGCCGCCATGTATCTTTGCTCCTGTATTCTCCCTATAAGCCCAGCACTAACAGTCGCTTTATCTCCAGTTCTAAACCTAATGCCAGACAACACAGGGGCTGCTCACTAAATTTTACTGAATAAATGCAACGATGAATGAGAAAACGAACGGAATCAAATCAGATTATGAATGGGAAAGAGACTTAAAAACTGACGCAGTCTACAAGTATGCGATCGGTAAAACAATGATTATCTCGATCACTGGTCTGCTCTCCTCTCAGCCCCCTCCCACCCCGGAGGTGGAATTCCACCTCCCAACTTGGCCGGCTCCAGCCCGGAAAGGAGGGGCTCTGCCAGGGCCCGAGACCCCGCACTTGCTCCCCGGCCCGCGCCCTGCGGCGCAGAGGCTGGAGCGCAGAGCCCAGAGCGAGGAGCCAGGGACTGGGGCCGGCGCCGCCATGGAGGGTCGTGGGAGGAGCCCCGAGAGCCCCGGGGTGGGGGGGCGGCGGGGGATGACGGCGAGAACCCCGGCGGGCGGGGCGGGGCGGCCCGCACGTCCCGGCCGGGCTGCGGCTGAGCGCGCGCGGGGTCGGCTCTGCGGAAGGCGGCGGCCGGCTGGCCGGGACGGTCACATCCCGCTGCAGGGCCGATCGGACAGCCGCACTGCCCTCCGCACTGGGGACCGAGGCCAGCGGCCAGGCCGCGCCTGCGACGCCCCCTGCTCGGGGCCAGACGCCGGCGATTGGGGGCCCCGCGGACCCGCTGCCCGCGCGCACCCCGCTTTGCCTTCGGCCAGCACCTCGGCCCGCGCCGCCCGCCTTGCCGGCCCGCGCCGGAATGGGGTAGGGACAGCGCCTCAGAGCTGGGCGATGGGCCGCCCCCTGGGCGCCGAGCAGCCCCCAGAGGCCTGACCGGCCGTGAAGACCGGCGGAGGTGGGTGTGCGCCTGGGGAGCTCGCGCTAGGGGCGCCGAGGTTCTGCGGGGGTGGGAAAGGCTTAGGAAAAACCGGGGCTGCTGTGGATCTGGGAGAACTGCTGTCCACCGAGGCACTGCCTGACCCCCACAACTCTCCTCTCCTCCAGGACTTCCGCCTGGATGTCAAGCGCATGCCCCAGTGCCCCCCGGCGGACTCGGTGGGACCATGGCTTCACTGATGCCCCTCTCCCCATATCTGAGCCCCACGGTCCTCCTGCTGGTCAGCTGTGACCTGGGCTTCCTGAGAGCAGGTGAGTGATGAGGAATGAGAGTGTTGGTCAACGAGAGGGTGGTTTATAGGTGAAACCTGTTAATGCCCTGACACCCACAGACCGACCTCCCTCTCCTGTGAACGTGACGGTCACTCACCTCAGAGCCAACTCTGCTACTGTGTCCTGGGATGTCCCAGAAGGCAACATCGTCATTGGCTACTCCATTTCCCAGCAAGTATGAATCACCCTTCTGCTTCCCCAACTTGTGTCCTTGGATCTCTGAACAGACCTTTGGTTACCTCCAACCTCTCTCTAAACTCTGCTCCCAGAGCTGGGGGAATCTGGGAGCTGGCATGCTTGGCCCAGGCTGCCCTCGTCATCCTGCTCTCTTGAAGTGCTGGGCTATAGCCTGGGCTGAGGCTGTCCCTTGCCCTCATCTCCCTGCAGCGACAGAATGGCCCCGGGCAACGTGTCATCCGGGAGGTGAACACCACCACTAGAGCCTGTGCCCTCTGGGGTCTGGCTGAAGACAGCGACTACACGGTTCAGGTCAGGAGCATCGGTCTTCGGGGTGAAAGTCCCCCGGGGCCCCGGGTGCACTTCCGAACTCTCAAGGGCTCTGACCGGCTGCCCTCCAACAGCTCCAGCCCAGGTGAGGGCCTGTGGTAGTGGATTCACTGGCTTTTTACCTGGCTTTTATTCTTATTTACCTTCCCAAAGCAAGCAGCAGTCTAGCTTAGATAAATAGATGATTTCATTCATTGTACTGCCAGGAAAGGAAGGAAAAGCAGGTGGGCAGGGACCCATTATAGACAGACTGCTAATGAATCCTTTGGGGGAAGGGCTTTGATGCTTCCTTTTACCCAGCCTCACATCCTGCATGAGCAAGTTCTGCAGGCTTCCTACCTTTTGGTCTCTAACTACCTTTCTACCAAAGACTTCCTCCCAGAGAGGAGCTACCCTAGGACTCCAGGGGCAACACCAACAAGTCCAGCCTGACTCTAACCCCCACATCTCTATTCTCTGTGTGACACAGCTTTCAGCAGGTCCTCTGTGACTTGGAGTCTGTTTCCTCTCTTCTCAGGGGACATCACAGTGGAGGGTCTGGATGGAGAGCAGCCCCTACAGACTGGGGAAGTGGTCATCATTGTGGTGGTGTTGCTCATGTGGGCTGGTGAGCAGCTGGATGGGGGACCAGAGTCTTGGGGTGGGAGGGGACTCAGTGAAGGTGGGAGGTGGCACAGGTCTGTCAGGAGAAAAGGGAGAAACATGAACTGGGGAGCTATTTGGTTGAAGTGGGGTGGTTGGGAGGCTGGTGAGAGCCCAGAAATAAAGACTGCATGAGCACCCGGAATTCAAGGATTTTATTCTTGGATTTTCTAGGAGTTGTGTGGGTATCTCATTACTCTTCAAAGCTGTGAGTGGAGAGGTTGAGACAGGGGCTCACTTGGTGTTGCTGTGTTTCAGCTGTAATTGGGCTGTTCTGCCGTCAGTATGACATCATCAAGGACAATGACTCCAACAACAACCCCAAGGAGAAGGGGAAGGGGCCGGAGCAGAGTCCTCAGGGAAGGCCAGTAGGGACAAGACAGGTGATGTGGGGACCTGTGAGGGTGGGAGGGTGATGTGGTCTGGAGGACCAGTCAAGGAAAATAAGAGGCTAGAGAGTGGGCAGGCAAAGGGGGAGAAAGATCTGAGATGGAGGAGGCCCAGGAGAAAGGGTAGCGCTTATTACTTTGCTCAAATTAGAGACCCAGGCCATTCTCTTTCACAGAAAAAGTCACCATCTATCAACACCATCGATGTTTGAGTGAACTGCGTTTGAGTGAAAAAAATGGAACCAGAAGAGAGCTGCACTAACAACGTGGGGATGGGGATGGGGTCAGGGAGAGCCTAAGATGGTGATCTGCCCAAGATTCCCAGAGGGTAATGCACTTCCACGATCTCAGGCTGGTGCCCATCCTCTTTCCACTGTGAGTAGGGCCAGAAGGTAGGTCTGTTAGAGTCTGCACCCCTGGACCTGGAGAGTGGATATCAGATGGAACATCTCTTCCCATTGCCTGGGTCCAGGGGAGAGTCACATGTTTAACCCTACCCCATTAGGTCCCAAATAGGGGCCCCATTTCACCTACATCAGGACACTCAGCATCCCTCCGATACCCTGACATCTTGCCTCTGGGCCTCAGAGAGGGGTGTTTTTATGAGTATTCACTCTCCCCCAGGAAATAAAAGGAATCACCTGGGCCTAGAGGCGGACGTTACACTGCACTACTCCAATGTCTTCCATGGAGCCTCCGGTGCTCCCCTTCACTCGGTAGCCCCCAAGCTGCTGGTGATCTCACCCCTTGGACATTTTTCCAATAAAAGTTCTTGAGCAAACTGGAACGGATTGTATGGTACACTGTGTGGTACGCTGAAGACCTCTCCCCACCCATCTCTCGCCTGACTCTCCATGGACCCCTCCTATATCCACCAATTTGAGAGGTGCAGACTCATTGTAAGATGTTTACTTCAGTTCTTCAGCCTGAAATGGGTGGTGGGGAGGGATCAGGAAGCAGGGGTAGAGAAGTCTATAGTCCTAGTTTCTATTGCTTTGTTGGGTGCAAGTGGTGGGGGGACAGAAAAGAAAGTTAAAAATTCTTCCTGTGCTGGGTGAGAATGTTATGTCACATGAGAGGGCCAGTGGTTTATTTTCACTGCTTACATCACTGGCCAAACTGCTCACCATTCATTCTTCTGACTCTTCCATCAACTGTGGGCAGGTGATTCAGTGAGACCTGAGTGCTGTCTCGAGAGTAATCAAAGAGCAGCTACACTAATGGATCCCTCAATGCCACATGCTACTAGCCTGTATGTTCCCATGACTATTCTTCCTGCCTTTATTTTCCTTTTCATCTCCATCTCTGTCTCTGTTCATAAAATCAATAATAATTGTAATGCAGAACTGACTTTATAATCATCCTCTGCCACCATATCCAGAGGAAGATTCTGGCAATAAAATCAAGGACTTGGGATAAAGGAACTATAATTTGGGCTCTGGAACTTATTTGTTTCCTGTGAAAACAGGGGCTGTCTTTCACTTTTTCCTAATTTCCAAAGGAGTGTTGGTGACAGAGATTCAACTATTGACACTGACACCTATGTGGTGAGAGGCTTCTGAACCCAGAATCTGGGAGGGTTATAGGTCTTCCCAACCTCAGATGTTCCAGGGGAGGCTTATGAATATCTCCTTTCCTGTATTTCGATCTCTCTGGTATGTGACAAGAAATATACTTTCCTCAAAGAAATCAGATTGAAAATTCTGAAGGGGACCCCAATCCAAAGAAAGATCAAAAAGTCGGTATCCTTTTTTATTTGATCAAGTGCCAACCCCAGGTATTGCAAAGACTTAAACCTCTTGAGCTAGCCATGCTATGCTCTGTCTTTCTACCTGACCCATAAAAACATCCGAACTAAGCAGCAATCTTTAACTTACCATTACTCGATGTCCAAGTAGGGGGTACCTTACCTTTCCCTGACCATTGCATCCAAAACACTTGCCTCTTGGACTCTGGAAACGATTACTTCTTGGGACAGGTGAGCCTTATGGGCTGTAGCAGCCTGGCATGGAGACTGCTAGCTAAGATTCCAGAAAGAATATAAAGAGTATTTAAATCTACCAGCTCTAGGTTAAATCCCAGTTCCACCCTTTACAGTCTGTTTACTTGAGCAAGTGGTCTCTGATCCTGAGTCTCTCGTTAAGTAAATTGGAACTAATAATAATAACTCTCCCTTTCAAAAGGCAATTAAACAATATAATGCATGATCATTTGCCATAGAACCACACAGACACATATTGAATATTCGCTGTAAATGATCAGTATGTGCCTTGTGATTCCACGCAAGTCGTATAACTTATTTGGGTTCGAGACTGTCAGTTGCTTTTTCCTACCATAGCAACGGCTGTGTTTTTCCCTCAGAGTTTGAGGAATAAGTGTGCACTCAGCAACGCTGACAAACGCACGTCTACGAGCAAAAAAGACAACGATTACGTAGTAGCCAAAGTTTGCCTAGGACTTTTGTGGGAGCGGCCCTGGGTTTGGGTTTGCATACAGCGACGGGATTGGTCGAGGGGAGGATTCATCAAGCCTCCCATGATCCCGCCCTAGTTCTCACTGCGCTTGCGCACGTTCTTTTTGCTTCGTCGCGAACCCAAGACGTGACCTTGCGACGTGTGTTGCGCTCAGGTCGCGTTTGCGTCAGCGGCTGTCGCGGTGGCTGCTTGGCGGGTTGTCCGGGTAACCGCAGGAGGTGTTGCTGTCTGGTAGCATCTGAGAGACAGGTGTGCGTCATGCAGTTGAAGCACCTGAGGACCCTGCTGAGCCCTCAGGTGAGGAGTTGCGCGCCTCTTCCCACCCCGGCCGCCGTAGGACAAGTGGGGGAACTGAAGTTTAAAATGCTAGGCGCCCACTGTGTGCAGAAGAACTTAAGAGGATATAGCGATGATCCTTACTCTGCTCCGTTGATTGAGCTTTCAGTAGGTGATGTAGATTATTGATGACCATAGATTACACTCATTAGTTCGGTGCCAGGTCCTGTGCTAGTGCTCTGAGTGATCCGAAACTACACGCATGCCTGCCCCTGACTTCCAGAGACTCGGTCCGGAGGACAAGGCGCGCTTGAGAACAGGGGATATGAATCTGCACCGCATGAATTAAACACTTTAGGTGCAATGCCTGAAAAGAAAGGGCGGGAGATTGAACCTTCATTCTGATGAAGATTTGTTGCCTGAGATTCACTAGGGGAGAAACTCTGAAACAGGGTGAGGAAAGGGTGGGTTTTGGAATTGAGGCCAGACTTCCAATTCTAGTTCACTAAATAACCCGATGTCTCTGACTTTAGCCATTGTCACACAATCTCTTTCAGCACACTGGAAAATAGAAGTAATAATAATAGCAACTTTAGAAGATTTGGGAGAAACTTAAATGAGGTAGTATACACAAAAGAGCAGTATAAACTCAAAAGCATTGTGAAAATTGATAGACAAGAGGGAGGGACATTCAAAATTAAAAGAAGCCGAGAGTGATGGTATACACCTGTAATCCCAGGCCTCAGGAGGCTGAGGCTAGAGAATCGCTGTGAGTGTGAAGCCAGGCTATGCTACATAGTAAGTTCAAGGCTAGTCTCAACTACGTAGCAGTACCGTGTCTCAAAAAAGCAAAACAAAACAGAAAAAAAAATGACAGGGTAGGTTAACACAAAGCCAATAAGAGTATCTGCATAGTTGGGTGCTTACTATATACCATGGCAGCATAACTAAAGACATTAGGATTGTGGTTTATAGAATCAGACATACATAGTTTAAATCTTGGTTCTGCCACCTACAAACTGTATATGAACATGGGCACATTGCTTAACTTTTCCATGCCTCAGTTTCTCCATCCTTAAAAGAGGAATTAATATAATAACAAGAGAAACTATGAGGTAAAGTGAGATAATGGATGTCAAGCATTTATCATGCCTACCGTATGTCAGTGCTTGTTAAAGGTTAGTTGCTGTATTCCTTGTCCCATTTCATTCTCAAGACAATCCAGTGTAATACATATTGTAGAAAAAGGAGAATTAGTTAATTATGGGACTCAGAAAGGCTTCATGGAGGATGTAGCATTTGAAGAATAAAGGAAATTTGAACAAAAGAGAGTCATGCTGTTTTTTAAGTAAGCTGCCCCTGAATCTGTAATTTAAAAATTCCTTTGCTGTAATGGAAAAATTGAAAATGGAATCCTCCTTCAATCTCTCAAAGTAGGATGATGTCATGATGCTGGTAGGGCCAGAATCCCAGGAATGGGCATAGCCAGGAAGCAGGATGATCAGTCAAGGTTAATGGGGAACCCTCAACTCTTCTAACCCAATGTAATGAAGAGTTAGAGGGTGACAGTTGTGGTGAGGTTATTTTCTGGCTCTACTTTGAGGATTTTGGTGAAAAGAACCTTTTGATTTTGGAGATAGGTAGATTTAGAGTGAAAAGTAACAATGTTTTAAACCAGAAATCTAAATCCCAGTTCATCCATCAAACAGTTAGTGTAGAAGCTAAAATTTTAAATTTCTAGAAATTTAAAATTTAGTGTCAGAATCATAGCTGACCAAAGCTGGTGTTGGGAGGGGCAGACCTGGTTAGAATAATTCCCTGGGGTCATGATCACTTCTAACTTGTGCTTATGTGAATAGTTAAGGTGGGGGGTGACATCGTTCATCCTAAGTCTCTATTTTAATTATTTTACTTCCTGTTCCAAATCTTTCACTGTCTAGTTCTTTCCTGCTAATTAAGCCAAACTCTTTAGCCTGACTTGAGAGCTCCTTCCTGAGGTGTCCCCAGTGTGATCTTCTCTATTCTATTACATATTTACGAGGTAGTTTCAGCAAGAGTAATCTACTGTTTCTTGACCAGACCTTGCTTTTGGTCATGCTATTCATTCAGTCACAGATAATTCCCCACTCAACTGCATTCATTCTTCAAACCTTGATTTTATTATCTCAGACTTCTCCAAATTATCATACCACTTCGTATGTATTTTATTTTAGACAGGGTCTTACTGTGTAGTCCAGACTGGCCTTGAACTTGTGGTGATCTTCCTATCTCTGCCTCTTGAGTGCTGGGAGATCATGCATGCGCCATCACGCCTGGTCATATTTCTCTTTGTTAAAAAGAATTATTAGTACATGTTTGCATTATATAATATGTAATGTATGTTTGCATTATATAATATGTATATAATATGTTCTTCACAGGGAGCTGGAATATACACATCACATTTTAATCCTTTCTACTTCCTCTCCTCTTCCCATCCCTGCATGTATTTCTGCTTATGTCTTTTCCTATTTTATACCATCTTACAAAATCATGGGGCAGGATCTATATTTTACTCTTTGTGTTTCAGCCCCTGGCAAACTACTATTTTCAGTAAAGTGTTTAGAAATATATTAACTGAATGAATAGCTAATGACTAAAACCAGAACAACTGAATTTATTTCAATGGCAAAGCTGAGATGTGAGGGAACAAGGAGGCCACTGCAAAGATACATTGCTGTGGCTGAATTAGTGCATTTACACTGTAAGTTTCTAAAAATCACACTGTTCTCAGTCCAGTTTTTGATAGCTTTGAAGTCTAGGATGGGGCACAAAAATCTTTTCCTATTTTTTTTTTTTGAAGGACTCTGACAGGAAGAAAATGGATCAAAGTTACAAAGCTGGACATGCTGTTAGCATTCTAGACCAGCACTGGGGTTTATTTTACCCATTTGCTTCTGCAGGATGGAGCTGCCAAGGTAACCTGCATGGCCTGGTCCCACAACAATGCCAAATTTGCTGTCTGCACAGTGGACCGAGTAGTGTTGCTGTATGATGAACACGGGGAGCGGAGAGATAAATTCTCCACCAAACCAGCTGACATGAAGGTGAAGAGTACTCAGGTGTACCTTGATTTGTTGATGGGATCTTACAAACCTGGAAAACGTCTTAAACTACCTTCTAGCAATGGGCACGAGAAATAGCCTACCCTTCATTTTCTCAGTATAAATCTCTTTATACATGCACCTTTTCTTTTTTCTCCTTTCATGTATATTCATTATCTCTCTTTTTCTTTTTACTTTTAGTATGGCAGGAAGAGCTATATGGTAAAGGGCATGGCTTTTTCTCCAGATTCAACTAAAATTGCCATAGGACAGACTGATAACATCATCTATGTCTACAAGATTGGAGAAGATTGGTGAGGACAGAGATTGGGGGATGCAATGACCCCACAAAGAAGGGGAAGCATGAGAAATGCCTCAGTATGGGAGGAATAGAAAGGATGGGGAGCTGAGCTCCAGGGTGGAAGGCAGTAGGCTTTGTGGAATCTGTTGCTGTTGTCTCCAGCCCTTTACCTGTCCCAGGTGTTCTACAGTCCCATCCCTGGAGGACATCAGTAATGTCAGCAGAGGCCCCAGTCTGATGCTGTATCTTTGCTCTGTGCCTGAGCTGCTCGGGCTCCCTGTCATGCCTTCTGGGGTTCCTGTGGGGGGTAGGAAGCACTAGTGGGCTGGGAAAGGTATCTGAACTTTCTTCTCTTTCCTCAGCGTCCCTTTTGGCAGTTTATTTAATGTGATTTCATTCCTTTTATTTGGCAGGGGTGACAAGAAAGTCATCTGCAACAAATTCATCCAGACGGTAAAGTTCAGACCAATCCCTGAGAGCTTAAAATGAGCGAACATATCAGTATATCCTCTTTTAAATGCAACCAGTAATTGCATTTTCTAACATCTGAACCTGACTTTTCTTACTGCAAGGAGGGTGTTGTCTAGATACCCATGGTTGTCTGCTTTCCTGCTGGCAGCTGTGTTCCCTCCTTTCCTTCCCTATAGAAGACTGGAGTAGTAGTGTGTGGTGGGTGTGCAGAGTGTTATAAATGTGCTGACCCACATAGACAGGAGCCTCGCCAACATTTCTTTCATACAGAGTGCTGTTACTTGTCTGCAGTGGCCCGCAGAGTACATCATTGTCTTTGGACTGGCTGAAGGCAAGGTAAAGAAGGAAAGAGAAACACAGTAGGGGTGGTGGGTAGGGATAATGGGTCTGAAAAGAGGAGTGTAGTTCCCCTTCTCCCTTAGAGCCAAGTTGCATACTAGGGAGTAATGGACAGGGACCAGTTTTGTGTGTTTGGTTGTTTTTTTGGGGGATGGGGGCTGGGCGAAATTGAAACTAGCCTAACCTGACTTATATCCACCCTCCTGTTTTCAGGTTCGTGTAGCAAACTCTAAAACTAATAAGTCATCTACCATTTATGGGACAGATTCTTATGTGGTGTCACTGACAACAAAGTGAGTATGAAGGGTGCAGCACACGAGTTGGAAATGTCAGGAAAAAAGCTCTAGGGAAGTCTGGGAGACCATACTGTGAAAGATGGGGAGCCCTGGTAGCAGGAACCACAGGTTGGGTAATATCTGACAGAGAAAGGGAATCTTCTTGGAAAGCTGACATAATCTCACCCTCTGTTTCTCTCCTTTTCCATCGTTTTAGTTGCTCTGGGAAAGGAATTCTCTCTGGTCATGCAGATGGTACCATCGTCAGGTATTTCTTTGATGATGAAGGCTCTGGGGAATCACAGGTATGACTACATGGTATTCTGCAGTGGTGTGAAGAAAATAGCAGGCGCTTTCCTGAGAAGGCTGGACATCTAAAGCACTGAGGGACTAGGGGAGGAGCATGGAGGGTGAGACCCCAGGAGGGATTCAGGTGGAAGAGACCTTGGGGATAAAGGGAGTAAAGATTCTGAGGCAAATGAAAAATGAAAATTATTCTCATTTATGTAAAAAACATTTACATATGTAGATTCATAGAAAAAAATTAACCGTTTACTTTGGAAAAGGAAAAAGATGGAGGTAAAAGGAAACCTTGATGTTTTATGCTGTACCATTCAGTATTACTTGAATCATTTACATTATGAATTATTTGTATAATAATTGATTAAATGTAGCCCTCCTAAAAAAACAACAGCCAGAAAAATCTGTGGGCCTAACTAGTGTCACATAATGTGTAGGATGTCTCCTTCTGGGTGGCCTTACTAGGTACACATCATAGATCACCACTATCTTGAGATCTTTATAGAGCATGAGGTCAACATGTATAGATGTTGTACATGTGTGTACATCAGGGAGAAAGAGAACTTGCCAAACTTCAAGATGAGGGGTGGGAAAATGCTAGAAGAAAGACTTCTGCAGGATGCGATGGCCAGGGTGGGTGCATCAGGTACTAGGAATGAGGAGTTTCTGGGATGGAGTCCTAAGTGTATGACTGCAACCCTTCTATCTTAGGGGAAGTTGGTTAACCACCCGTGCCCACCCTATGCCTTGGCTTGGGCAACCAACAGCATCGTGGCTGCTGGCTGTGATCGGAAGATTGTGGCCTATGGAAAGGAAGGCCACGTGCTGCAGACCTTTGATTACAGCCGTGACCCACAGGAGCGGGAGTTCACCACAGCTGCAGCAAGTCCTGGGGGTCAGTCTGTTGTCCTGGGAAGTTATGACAGGTGGGTACCCTTTCCCTGTGAACTCTCTGCTTGATCTAATTATTCTCAACAAGAGTGGAAGACTGGACCAAATGAAGTGTATGTTTCAGGGATTCTCAGATCATAATTCGTGCTCATTGCTCTTCCTGCTCCCACCATGCATGGGCAACCTAGCAGTTCTAAATGCATCATTCTTGTGTTTTGTCTCTGTGCTTCTCCCAAGGATTCCACAGCAGAATCCACCACCACTTTCTGTGTGTTCCCGTTGCCTCTTTCAGATCACTGGCTTCGAGTTTGTCAAAATATATTATCGTGTATTGCTTGTACATATCTAGCTATATTAAAGAGTTCTTGAGAACGGGGCTTATTATCTTTTTATCTCTGGTGCTTAGATTAGCATCTAGTGCATACAGTCAATGTTTGGTGAATGAATGAATGAATGAATGAATGGAACAGCAGGTAAACAGCAAGGTAAACTGAATCCCATCAGTTTGTTTATTTGTTTATTTGTTTGTTTGTTTGAGACAGGGTCTTGCTCTGTAATTCAGGCTGGCCTTGAACTCACTATGTAGCCCATGCTGACCTCAAACTCATGGAATTCTTTTGCCTCAGCCTCCCAAGTTCCATGAAGGATGCTTTAC
Organism: Dasyprocta punctata; assembly: GCA_004363535.1. Taxonomy (NCBI): domain Eukaryota; kingdom Metazoa; phylum Chordata; class Mammalia; order Rodentia; family Dasyproctidae; genus Dasyprocta; species Dasyprocta punctata. The sequence goes on from RJWM01028467.1 coordinate 16,359, forward strand.
CCCCCACACTTTGTCAGTCCTGTTTTTCTGTCCCCTCCATTTTGACGTCTCATGTAATTTTCTTCTCTAACTCCTACCATTTCTATTTTTTTCCCCATATTTCTCTTCTACTGACAGTTCATTTGTCTCACTTACCCTGATCTTTTGTTTTCTCTACTCCCATCACTTATTTCATTTAATTTTGCCTTGGTTTTCCTTTGCCCCTCTTGTTCTCCCTGCTTGACTGCCCACCTTGTTTGTTTTCTTGTATTCCCTTTCTTCTCTGATATAGTGAATGTGATTTCTGCCAGTTACTCACTGATTTTCCCTTTTTTACTGAGCCTCCATCTCTTCTAAAAGCCCCCTACCCTATTTCAGACTTCGAGTGCTCAACTGGAGTCCTCGAAGAAGCCTCTGGGAAGAGGCACGGCCCAAGGAGATTGCCAACTTGTACACCGTCACTGCCCTGGCCTGGAAGCGTGATGGGTCGCGGCTCTGTGCGGTATGTTACTCGTCATCCCTCTTGGTATTGGTGACGTAGGAAAAATCCTGCCTCTCCGAAAACACCCTTTCCTGGCAATAGGGAATCTTGCCTTTCCTTTTGATTCCAAACTGAAAATCAAGTGTTCAAGAGAAATTTATACTCAATTAGCAGTCATACAAGGGACAGCACTGTATAGGCCTAGGGCTGACTTCTCCATCATTTTCCCACCCACGTGTGATCCCCTTGGGTCCTGTGACTGCCACCTCTTTCCTTTTGGTACCTGCAAATATTGCCAACTCTTCTTTCAATTCTAGAGCCTAGGGTTTGAGGTCGTCACGGGATGCTCTCTTTGTGCCCACGTACAGCGCACGTTACCCTTTATGCTACCACTTTTCCTTCAAGGGCACACTCTGTGGTGCAGTGGAACAGTTTGACTGCTGTCTCCGAAGAAGCATTTACAAGAATAAGTTTGAGCTGACCTATGTGGGACCCAGCCAGGTGAGAGGCTGACAGCCTGCTGCTCTGAGATTTTGCATGGTTCCTTCATCCTTGTAACAGTTTCCTGCCTGCTGGCTGCAGCCAGTGTCAAATTTAACCTTTATCCCTCTGGCATTCTGTTCTGTTCTGTTCTGGGAACCCAAATGTGTTGAAGAAACACCCTGGAAGAACTTTCCTGCCGTTGTTCTTCCAGCGCATCTGAAGAAGCTTAAGCACTCCGCTTAAGGGGCTCAGATATTCCTGCTTACATCTCCCTAGTTTAAAACTTTGACCAGTAGGATTACATGTGAGCTCTATCATTTTAGGACCTCAGCACCCACTATGTATTCAGATTTAATTGCGGTGTTAGCACTACACTATTGTGGGTTTGCGTTGTAGTTTGAGCACTGGTCTCTAAAAGGCTCACCATCACTGTTTTAGAATCATGTTACATAATGAGCAGCAAAAGAGATAATACATGAAATATTTTCACATGTAGTAAGATTGTATGTAGATGTAAAGTGTCATTAGCAGTAGTGTCCCAGCCGAGGTGCAGAAAAAAGGTACTGTGTTTAGCACTATGGAGCTGAGCAAAGGGCATAGCATGCTCACTGTTCTTTTGCCTGGGGAAGCCTCAGGGTCTCAGACTTGTCCCTTACCAAGGTGATTGTGAAGAACCTGTCATCGGGGACCCGGGTGGTGCTCAAGTCTCACTATGGCTATGAGGTGGAGGAGGTGAAAATCCTGGGAAAGGAACGTTATTTGGTGGCTCACACATCGGATACGCTGCTGCTCGGAGACCTGAATACAAATCGCCTTAGTGAGGTAGGAACCAGGAACAGCAGGGCGGGAAACAGAGAACTTTGGCTCGCTGCTTCCGGGCACCCAGGGACTTGGTCAGGGCGATAAGATATCCACAGGAAGCTCTAACATTCATTCTAATGTCTGGGTCCTGGTTTTAAGGAATGAGAATAATTCACTGTAGTTGGACTATTGTTGTGCTATCTCAAAAACAAACATCTGATCGTAGTGCCTCTTGTATAATGCCCAAACTTCCCTAAACTCGATCTCTATGCCTCCTACCTAGAATTTTTTCAGCTCCATTTTAGATAATTATCCACACTGTTTCCCTCTCTTCCTTTTACAGGTAGCCTGGCAGGGATCTGGTGGCAATGAAAAGTATTTCTTTGAAAATGAGAATGTGAGTAGAGATTCATTCACTGTCACCATCTTGGTTAGCCCCCTTCCAGCGTGTGTGTCAGAAGGGGGGTAAGTTGCAAAGGACAAGGAGGTAGCAGATAAAGGGGAGAAACAGGCAGGAGAACAGAACAAGGAGGAAAGTAGGAGTCGCCTTGTACTCCGGTCCACCTCCCTGTACCGTTGCTCTTCACGCTGCTGTTCCCCTCTTCCCCAGGTGTGTATGATCTTCAATGCTGGAGAGCTGACTCTGGTGGAATATGGGAGTAATGACACCTTGGGTTCTGTGCGCACTGAATTCATGAACCCTCACCTCATCAGGTAACCTCACAAGGTTCTCTGAAACCTTGGAACTCAGAAGAATTCCTTTAGACTTCCAGATTCTGTGTCCTTCAGTTAATCCAAAGACTTCATCCCATAAGGCACAGGGAGCCCTCAGTGAAATCGCAGGCCAAACCCATTTGCTTTACTTTTATGTTTCAGTGTCCGTATTAATGAGCGGCGTCAGCAAGGAATGGAAGATAATAAGAAATTGGCTTATCTTGTTGATATTAAGACTATTGCCGTAGGTAAGACTCACAGTTTTAATAACAAAATAGATGCTTGCATAGTACCTATAGGTTTGTATTTAGTGGGGAATCTAGGCACCAGAGAGGTACGAGGTAAATATATAAACCCATTTTTATAATGGATATATAAAATGTTTCAGTCCATACATGTATGTGTAAACCTAGATATGTACATATAGATACATAGGCATATATTAGGCCCAGCCCTATAATTACCATGTTCTCTAAGCACGTATCTTAGGGCAGGCAAATTGTGAATAGTACTAAAGAATCATGAGCAAATTTATGAAGTTTCCTATTTAGACTTTATAGAAACATAAACTCTTATGTTTTGTTTTTTGAGACAGAGTCTTACTGTATAGTTCAGACTCTTTGAACTTAACTATGCAGCTCAGGCTGGCCTCGAACTTGATGGTCCTCCTGCCTCAGCCTCCCAAGTGCTGGGATTATAAGTGTGCACCACCCCACCTGGCTAGAGCCATAGGTTCTTTAAAACTAGGTGGGACTTTTTTTTTTTTTGATAGTTTGCCTTTAGTAACCAGTAATAACTAAAACTTTAGTTTCATTTCACAAATATTTGCATTTATAAATATTCCAATACTTTTTTTTTCTTTTTTGAGACAAGGTCTCACAGTATAGTTCAGGCTGGCCTTGAACTCACAGTGAATCTCCTGCCCCAGCCTCCTGAGTGCTGGAATTACAGTGTGCACTTCCATGACTGGATTACATATTAACTTTTATCATGAGAAGTTTTAAGCATAGAAGAAAACACAGAGAATAGTGTACTTCCGCAAAGGTATACAGAATAACATAGTGTAGCTGCTAAGAATGGACTGTGGAGCCAGGCATGGTGGTACACACCTGTAATACCAGCCCTTGGGAGGCTGAGGCAGGAGGAGCCTTGTGAGTTCGAGGCCAACCTGGGCTACAAAGTGAGTTCAAGGCCAGCCTGAACTGCATGGCGAGTCCCTGTCTCACAAAAAACAAAACAAAACAAAACAAAACAAAAAAACAGAAAAGAAAAGAACTGTGTGCAAGTTGAAATAAGCCTTTCCTCCTTTAAAACAAAAAAACAGACAAAAGAATGGGGTGGGGCATTAAGTCCTCCTCCTCCTCTACTTATAACCTATTTCATCTTACCAGTTACTTTAACCCTTCTGTTCCTCCAATTCTTCATCCACATAATGGGTACAAAAACCCTATGTCATATGGTTTTTGTCATACCTAGACCAATGTCTGATACAAAATAAGCACTTAAATGCTAGCTATTTTTTTCAAATCCATTTTATTTCAAGGAGAAGAAAATAACTAAAACAAAATTTCAAAACACATCAATCAGGGGGCAGCAGTGGTACATATGTTGCACATTGTCATCCCCAAATCACTCACCCAGAGCACAAGACAAATGCTAACTATCTGATAAATGCTAGCTATGAACAGTAATGATATTATTACTTGCTTGCTTATACCCAGTTCTGTCAAAGCCTCACATTTTGTTATATGTACGTTGGATCCTTTATCTCTTTTCTTACTGATGGACATTTAAGTTGTTTATATTTTGTTATTACAGTGATTCATTTCTCTAAAGTCAATACCTAGAGTGGAAACACTAAATCATAGAAAGGGTGTATTTTCAGCTTCAGTAAACATTTCCAAATTGCTCTCTGAAGAGGTTCTCCCAGCTCACACCTGACCCCAGCAGTTAGGTCGCCCATTGCTCAGCACTCTCTCCAACCCCGAAATCGCCTGACCTCATCATTTGGCTCACTGATGGATGTCAAATGATATTTCATTGCCTTAATCTTATTTATTTATTGGTCACTTGGATTTCCTCTTCTGTGAATTGCCATTTCCTTATACCTGACCCATTTTTAAAGTCAGTTTGTCTCTTGATTTGAGGTTCTTTGCACATAGAGCCTTTGTTGGTCATGAACACTGCAGATATTTTGCCTCAGCCTTTCTCTCTCTCTCTCTCTCTCTCTGTCTCTGTCCCTGTCTCTGTCTCTGTCTGTCTCTCTCTGTCTCTCGTCTCCTTTGGGCATCTTTTAGCATTCAGACACTTTTATGTAATTCATTTTATCACTTTAAAAAATAGTTCCTGATTTTCTGAGGTCTTGCTTAAGAAGCTCTTCCCTATTCCCTCCTTATTTTAACATTTTTTTTTTACATTTTAAAACTTTGGTCCCCACCTGGAATTTATTTTTATGTATAATGTGGGTGGGAATTTAATTTTGTTTTTCCATATGTTTAACCATTTATTGAAATTCCATCCTTCACTCACTAATTTGTAATGCCATCTCTGACATAAATCAAGTTTCCAAATACATATGGGCCCATTCCTAAGGTACTTGTACATTTTGTGGATATTGTGTTACGCAAGGGGATACTGAGCTCAGATACGTAGGTGGATATAATGAGAATGGTAGTAGACTGAGAGGCCTGAGATTTTAGTGGCAATAATGAGCTATGCAACTTTAAACAAGTCCATTTACTCTGTAAGTCTCTCCCTCCCCCTTTTTTGTGGTATTAGGGATTAAAGCCACGGCCTTCACTCTGAGCTACATTCCTGTCCCTTTTTGTTTTTTATTTTGAGACAGCGCTCACCCAAGCTGAGTTTGAACTTGCAATCCTTGTGCCTCGGCTTCCCAGATTGCTGGGATAATAGGTGTGTGCCGCCATACCTTCCCTTTCAATATATGTCAAATGACTCACTCTTTATGGGTCACCCACCTCTCTTAGTATATTGTGAAAATCACAGACCTTATCCCAGAAAGACAAATACACACATAATTTTGTATATAATTTCAGGGCCCAAAGTGGTAGGGTTCGTGAAGCTCTAATACTCTATAATATATTCTACTTATAATTGGGGCATTAAAATGTAACTTGATCATTTTCTTCTTCTTCTTCTTTTCTTCTTTTTCTTCTCCTTCTTCTTCTTCTTCTTTTTTCTTTTTCTTTCTTTTTTTCTTTTTTTTTTTCTTTTTTCTTTTTTTGGTACTGGGGATTGAGCTCACAACCTCGCACTTGCCAGGCAGGGACTTATGTTGCTGAGGTATATTTCCAGCCCCCACTTGTACTTTTAATTAAAAGAAAAATCATTTTTAAAATGTATCTTGCCAAGCTGTAAGCATTAGCTGTCATTTGGTCCTTTTGTATAACAAAAGTAGTCACCTTGCTCATTCATAATGTGTGTCAGGAAGAGTTGTGATTCACCAGTTGTGGTGATGTGTATTTGTGATCCCAGCACTTGGGAGGCTGAGGCAGGGGGTTGCCATGAGTTTGAGGCTGGCCTGGGCTACACAGTGAGTTTAAAGCCAGCCTGAACTATAAGCCAAGACCTGTCTCAAAATAAAAACAAATAAGCAGCAACAATAACAAAAAAAGTTGTGAATGAGTTTGATCAGAAGACTCCCCAAAAGTATCCTCCTCAACTGTGAGTGTTCTGCTTTAAATGTGGTCATTTGTTTTCTTTTTAGTTTAGTTTTGTTTTTTGTTTTTTGTTTTTTTTTTTTTGAGGTACTAGGGTTTGAACCCAGGGCCTTTGCACCAAAGTGCATTCCCAGCCCTTTTTAAATTTATTTATTTTTTTATTCTGAGACAGTTTTGGTAAATCAGTAAATTGCCTCAGGTTGAGCTTGCATTTGGATTCTCCTGCCTCAGCCTCCCAGAGTTCTGGGATTACAGGTGTGCATCACCACACCCAAGTCATTTCTTACATTTTCTGTAAGATTCAGACAGAACTAAAATGTTTATCCTCTTCACTGAGCAGGCTGACTTTAGTCAGAGGTTTGTGCTGGTTTTTCAGGGCCTCCCTACTCATCACCTTATAGTGTTCTTTTGCCATCGGCACCCAAATGTGCAGGTAGCTCCTTGGAACAGATGTGACCCAGGTCATCACATTCATCTGCTTCGCTCACCCACGCACCACAGCGTCCTCATCTCTGATATGCTCAGTGCTGCCTTCTGGAGGATTTCATAAGTAGTCGAAGCTACTTGCTTGGTAGCTCTGATCTTTGAGGCAGATGCCACAGTCTTAGAGTCACATTCACTGATGGATCTGAACCAAAGTTAAACAAACCCACCTACAATGCTAGATAAGGCCTTTTTTTTTTTTTTTTTTTTTTTTTTTTTGGTTTTTTTCTTTAGACAGGGTCTCACTATGCAGTTGGGCTGGGCTTGAGTTCAGTTTGTAGCCCAGGCTGGTCTTGAACTTGCAGCAATCCTCCTGCCTCAACCTTCCGAGTGCTGAGATTACAGGAATGCGCCACCACGCCTGGCTAAGATCCATTTTCTTAAGCATCCCAGAAAAATTATGCTGTATTGGTCATATGCCTTTCCTAGGGACACACTCTGGACTCATGCAATGTTCTTAAGGTCTAGCACATGATTATAATCACTTTTACAGACTAGCTGATGCCCTGTATATGACTGTGCAATCTCTTGTCTTAACCCTATCTACTTTTCTTGATAGTGGATCTGATTGGTGGCTACAACATTGGTACCATCAGCCATGAGAGCCGTGTGGATTGGCTGGAACTTAATGAAACTGGGCACAAGCTCCTCTTCAGGGACCGAAAGCTTCGTGTAAGGATTACAGGGTCTTAGGCCTTGGCTGGTCCACAGAGGATATGACACAAGCTGGTAGGGAGCTCTACAGGGTATAATTTCATTATATAGACCAGTAATGGAGAACCTTTTAGAACTTTCCATGACATAAACAAGCTGCTGTGGTATGCATGCGATAGGTTCGCCACCACTGCTACAGGCCATTCACATTAGCATAGCAGAAAGTACAAAAGAATCAATAATCTCTGGATCTAGTATGACAAAACTGCCTAAATTATCCTTGAGGAGATTGTTTATGATGGTAACAGAGTCAAGAGGGGAGTTTGAGAGTCGATTTCTCTCTTACTACTTACAAGAGTATGTTCTCACGAAACCTCCTTGCCCTGCCTTCCTCTTCCTGTACCTAGCTGACCTTGGCCCAGACCTGCTGCTCTACTTCAGCCATATTTACCTGAAGGCATAGAAGTAGGCTTGAGTAGGAGTTTCCTCCCAGCCCCTTCTCGGTTATCATCTCAGTATGCTATTGCCCAAAAGTTCAACCGTGGGATCAAAGAGACAGTCTGATGATTGTTCATTTCAGTGAAAGCCATGTCACAAATTTCCACATCATCTAATTTGTCTGGTGGCTTTAATTTTGTGATCCAAGCTGGTAGGTCTGGCCCAAAATTATTCTGACAATCTGATTTCCACCTAATTTCTGTTCCTTGTTGGTTTGGTCATCTCTTATTTGACCAAAGTCCGGATATACCAACTCTGCATAAACTTTCAAGGGTTTCATGTCAGTAGGCTTTGAAATTCAGCAGGTAACTAGCTAGTGGATCATTTTATCTTTGTAGAAATGATCAAATTAGAAGACACTCCCACCCCGTTCTAATTGTCCTGTGTGCTTCCTCCTCCCTCAGTTGCATCTGTACGATATCGAAAGCTGCTCTAAGACAATGATCCTCAACTTCTGCTCCTACGTGCAGTGGGTTCCTGGAAGTGATGTCCTAGTAGCTCAGAACCGAAATAACTTGTGTGTGTGGTACAATATTGAGGCTCCTGAGAGAGTCACCATGTTCTCCATCAGGGTATGTTGACACCAGGGGACCTCAAACATGGCTCTAGTTAATGAATTTGAGCCCTGGTATGTTCTTTTATTTATGTTTTTCATACCTCTTTTTTTTTTTTCCTCCTTTCTTGCCTCATTTTAGACTGAGGTCTAAAAATTGTTATTCTATTTTATTTATTATTTATTTATTTTTGGTACTGGGGATCAAACTCACAGCTTTGCGCCTGCCAGGCAGGCCCTTAGGCCACTGAGCTAAATAAATCCCCAGCCCTATTTTTTGAGACAGGGTCTCACTATGAGGTTCAGGCTGGCCTTGAACTCACTTTGTAGCCCAGATTGGTCTCGAACTCTCAACAATCCTCCTGCCTCAGCCTCCCGAGTGCTGGGATTAAAAGCATGTGCCACCACACCCAGCTCTAAAAATTGTCATTTTAAAAATACCCTTTTCCACTTTTTTTTTTTTGTTTGTTTGTTTAGAGGTTATAGTATACATCCTATTTTTGTGGAGGTTTTCCTGGGAAGTTGAATGGGTACTTAAAGTTTCAAGTAAATGAGCATCTTACTCTGTCTTCTCAGAAAATAATACAAAGACCTTAAGCCTTAAACTTCATTTAACTCCCCTTGCCATTGTTGTACAACATTTTGTTTTTTTTGTTTTTTTGAGATAGGGTCTTCCTGCGTAGTTCAGGCTGGTCTTGAACTCACTATGTAACCCAGGTTGGCCTTGAATTCACTGTAGTCTTCCTGCCTCAGCCTCTGGAGAGAGCAGATCTTCTTAACTCCCCTAGTTAGACATTATTATTTTGTAGAGATATAATTTAGTCTTACATCATGGTACCTGTTTCTTTTTTCACCTTTTCTTTTTCCTGTGCC
>RJWM01028468.1:0-25602 GCA_004363535.1 Dasyprocta punctata
TCGCCACCGCTCCTAGATGGAGGCAGAGGAGTTCTTTCCTCTATCATCCAGCTCTTTCCATGCCTACTTTTCAAAACCTCAAACAAAGAAGGTTGTCACTGCCCTCCACGGAACACCTGAGGGAACATTCCCCAACCCCTGGGTCATTTTCCATTGTACCACCCTATTATCAAAGAACTGACCATTGTATGATTTTACTACTTATTGTGCTTCCCTGTAGAGAGCAGCTGGAGATTGATCACAAGTGCAGGAGAACAATGAGCGCCCCTGGCAAAGGAGCTGCTCCAGCCCAATGCCCCAAGTCAATCCAAGCAATGGGTTGCTAAGCAAAGGGGTGACTTTATCCTGCTAATGTATAAACACCAGAGTGGTCGAGGACTTCCTTTTCTCCCATCAGAAGAGAGGGCTCCACCTGACCCCTGCTTTCATCTCTTTTCTTTAATTTCCCACCCTCTCGCGCCACGCCCGCCCCCAACATCTACAGTTGTAGCCAGATGCTATACTTCCCACGTTACAGTGCTAACTTCCAAAGAGCAGGGCACTTGGGAGCTCGGCTTGTCTATATTGTTCATAATGGCATCCAGGTCAGGATTTGGCACAAAATAGGCAAATGAACAGAAGGCAAAAAAATAAAAAATAAGAAGAACAGGTTTTAAAAATCATCAGCACCACAGCAAACGTGGTGAGGATGGAGAGAGCAGCCAGAATTCTCACGCACAACCAAAAGACACATAAACTGGTACAAGCACTTCAGAAAATGTAACTTTAAAAAAAAATTCTGAACATACTCACACCCTATGACCCAGTAATTCCAACAGAAATACATACATATATTCAAAAGACATGAACCAGAATGTTCATACCAACATCACACAGCGATAAATTAAATCAATTGCAACTACACACATAACAGTGGGGAAAATCTCACAAAATAATATTAAACTAAAGATTCTAAAATGCCAAAGATGTAAAAGGCCTGACATTGGCTATGATTTCCTGTGTGCTGTCTCTTTGGAGGAACTCCTAATTAATTTTTTGAAGTTTTTGTTAAATGACACACCTAAGGAAAAACACCTAAATGACAAATACACAGTTCAGTGAGCTCACTGCTATTTCTTACTCCCATTCCCAACATTTCCTCTCATCCACCATTAGCCTAGAGATTTTCCAAGAATAGTAAGTGGACTAGAAAGGCAGGTTTGATTTGGCCTAGCAAAGGCTTTGGATACCAGGAGATACCTACTGGAGAGTCTTGGTGCCACAGATAGCAGACATCTGGAATGCGCACACCACCCAGCCCTGGAGCCACACCCCAGGGAAACAGATAAGGGCTCTGAATAATATTTGCACCAATAGGAAAGAAGGTTGACCAAAACTCGATATAGTTATTTTATTTAATTCTTTCAATAATCCTAGAACAATGGTAACACAGATCAAGTGCCCAATAGGTGCTCAACAATAAATATTTGCTAAATGAAAGGTAAATGCTAATTTTTTTTAAATGATAACTTGTCCAGTATCATATAGGATGGCTCAACTTTAAAAATTCAAACCCTGGCTGGGCTGTGGTGGGTGCCTTTCTAATCCCAGCACTTAGGAGCCTGAGGCAGGAGGATCATTGTGAGTTTGAGGCCAGCTTGAACTACATAGTGAGACTCTGTCTCAAAAAAACAGCAACAATAACAACAAAAAATCTCAAACCCAAACAGTCAGATTCCAATGACTGTGCTCTTAATTATCTCCCCTTACAACACACACTCATATTGAATGATGTCATTTTATGTCTGAAAGCGCTTGCTTCTGGTGGTTAGGCTTTCCAATCACTGAGTGAGTAGACTGGGCCTCAATTTTCTTACCCACAAAATGGAGATAACAGAATCTTCTGTTAATTCGACCAGTATTACTAAGCACCTATTTTGTGCCTGGCACTATTTTAGGATTATCAATGATTAAGTACAGAAAATGCAAAATGGTAAATCCAATCCCCCGCCTCCCAATCTCTTGCATTCATCTGTAAGGGACAGAAATTTTATTCACCTTTTTAATAGAATTTGAGGTTCTGTAACTCACAATCTGTGCAAAAAGTTCCATTCAATTTCAGGGAATCCACAAACTTTCTCAAGTCTTTATATTGCCCTCTATTATAATTAAAAACTGTAGCGGAGACACTTAGCAATGCTCACATTGGACACACCACTAGCATTCACAAACCACCACAGACGGGGTACTGTTACTCGCATTCTACCGACAACTGAAATCAGATCTAATCACTGTAGCTTCACAGGTAATAGACTCTTGCATCTCATTCTTCTAAGTCTAGTGCTTTTCTTCGACTATCAGTAGAAAGGGCGTCACTACTCTTCTCTCCTGGAAAGAAGGTGGATAGGAGTCCCAGCAGCTAACAGCATGTTATCCGGAGAAAAGAAGACCTATGTAGGAGTTTGGACTCCTCAGTCACAAAAAGCGACCCAGCCAAGTCTCTCTGGGCGCAATCACTACACACTTAAAATGTGGCAGTAACATCTGCTCCGCCTTCCCCGTAGAGCGTGCTACGCTACGATCAGAAGAAGAGATGCAAGCGCTTTTCAAAGGCAAAGCAGGTGGAAGAAAAGGCTAAGACCATTCCCGAGCGTCTCAGTGCGGAACGCTCACGCTTCTCTGCTGGAGGCTTCCAGCTCACCCACTGCATTCACTGCAAACTCAAGTGCCTGGCTAAGCGAGAAGCCTTTCAGGAACCGCGAGGTGGAAAAGCCCGCTCCTAACAGGCTTTAGAAGGCTGAACAGAGGCTCGGTTCGCGTCTACTGCAACGAGCATAGACCTCGCCCGCAGGGAAAGATGTCCTCGGTTCCAGAGGCCCGGCTCCCCCTCCAGCCCGCGGGCCGCCACAGCACCGGGGACCGAACCTTCCGCGGGCTCTCCGCTTCCCACCGCCTCCGTTCGGGCTCTCTGCGGGCTGCGGCAATTCCAACCGGCCGGAACTGGATTTCCCCTTTAACAGCCACCGGCCGCTTCTCGTAACCAAAGCTGATGCCCGGCTAGAACTCGAAAAGTGCAGAAAAGAAAATTTCGCGCCAAAGGGCGTGGCCCCGCCCCCAAAGTCTACGCGTGCCGTGACCAATCACAGTCCGCCCCGCCTACCTGGGAGGCGCGTGACGTACTTCCGCTGACGCCAGCAGACGGCGACAATTCGAGCGCGCGCGGCTCCCGGAAGTTCTCTACGCTGAGCTTTCCGCTTCCAAGTTAGTTTTCCGTCCGATTTAGAGATTTCCTCCACCTTTTCCCGTCCTTCTGGTTGTGTTTTATTGGCCTGGAGGATCCGACGGAAATACGTAGAGCCGAAGGAGTTCTAAAATGGCGAACCGTACAGTAAAGGATGCTCATAGCATCCATGGCACCAACCCCCAATATCTGGTGGAGAAGATCATTCGGACGCGAATCTATGAATCCAAGTACTGGAAAGAAGAGTGCTTTGGACTCACAGGTGAGCAAGAGCGCGCGAACTGTCTCGGCCTCCTTGTGGTTTCTCCTGACTCCACACCAGCAGGATCGACCCAGGGAGTGGTACTGGAGAGAAGTGTACCAGTTATCAACAACAATTTGATCGCCTGGTGTGTGCCTATACTTGCGTTGAGTGTTGAGGTCATAGATGAGTTAGAGTCTTACTTTATTATGAAGGATGTCTCGGGTTGAAACATTCCATGTAATGTTAGCCAGCAGAGTTCCAAACTTGGGTTTAAAACTGTTGAACTCAAGGAGCTGGATATAACTCCTTGACGTAGACTTCTGAGGTCTTAAGGGAAGTCTCCATACCCAAAATCAAATTCTTACTGTCCTTAAGTCTAGGTCAGTTCCAGTATTTCTACATGTGAGTCCGTAGTATAAATGTGTTTTGAGGGAAGCCTTCTAGGTCTTCTAGTCTTGTGATATTTGTTCACATTTGGGCATAAATCCCTGTCCTGTAACGCTGGCTGTGGACTTGAGCAAGTAAGGCACACAACCTTCCTTAGCTCTTTTTCTTACTTGAAAGTAGGGACAGTGTTGGAACTTTCTAGTTCGTGGTAAAGATTAAATCAGTAATAGTAAACGTTTGACACAGTACTTGGTGTATGGAAATCTTTCCCTTTATATTAAGTGCTATCATTACTATTAGTACTGTTAATACACACTTATTCCCCTAATAGTAAACCCTTGGTGGTTGCTAAGGGGCTCCAAATCTTGAACTATCCACTTCTATCAAAAAAAAAAAAAAAAAAAAGCTCTTACTTGTTTTTGGTTTTTTTAGCTGAACTTGTAGTTGATAAAGCCATGGAGTTAAGATTTGTGGGTGGTGTCTACGGTGGAAACATAAAACCAACTCCCTTTCTATGTTTGACCTTGAAGATGCTTCAAATTCAGCCTGAGAAGGACATCATCGTAGAGTTTATAAAAAATGAAGATTTCAAGTAAGTGCATGTTGACTAGCTATTATAAAAGCTTCAATTTAAGCAGGGCATGGTGCTGCACACCTGTAATCCCAGCACTGACTGAGGCAGGAGTGTCACCAAAAGTTTGAGGCCAGCCTGGGCTACATCGTGAGCTTAAGGCCAGCTTGGACTACATAACAAGACTCTGTCTCAAATAGATATCTAAATAAATAAGTAATAGATACGTAAATAAACCCCTCAAAAAAAATTTTTTTAAAAAAAGCTTCGATTTAGTGATTCAAAATTGGGCTTGGGGAGCCAGGCCTGATGGTGCACACCTTTAATCCCAGCACTTGGGAGGCTGAGGGTGGAGCATTGTGATTTCGAGGCTGGCTTGGCCTACAACGCAAGCTCAAGGCCAGCCTGAGCTACACGGTGCGACCCTGCCTCAAAAAACCAGGGTCGGGAGTTTGGCTCAGCGGCTTATGCGCCTGTCAGGCAGGTGCAAGGTTGTGAGTTCAATCCCTGGTGCCGCAAAAAAAAAAAAAAAAAAAAAGAATTTTAACCCAAATAATGATTTTTTCCAATACCCATGTTCATGACTATATGTCCTTGACCTGGTATTATCGAATACATTTTACACCTTTTATTAACTTCAGCATCTCCTCGAATTTTTAGAACATTCCTGTGAAGTAGAGGGTTTTTATCCTAGTTTCACAGCTGGTGTATGAAAATTGAGCAGCCTGTGTCAGGTTTCCATAGCCAGTAATATAGGATGGAAACTTGAACTCGGGTCTTCATATTTCAACCATCTTTTGCTCTATGCTGCCTCCAAAGTCCACCTTTCTAGTCCCCCAAAGAGATGAAGGAACACATTTACCCTCTGCTGTCATGAGAGAAGCCAGTTGAAAAACTGAAGAACTTCTTCAAATGGCCTGTTTTCTCTTTCATCCTCCAGGTATGTCCGCATGTTGGGCGCACTTTACATGAGGCTGACGGGCACCGCAATTGATTGCTACAAGTACTTGGAACCCTTGTACAACGACTATCGAAAAATCAAGAGCCAGAATCGAAATGGAGGTGAGTACGATGCCAAGACTGTCACTGCACACTAGTTTTTATGTGAGCACTGTCGGTAAGTCACTTTCCCTGTGTTTTATCGTCACAGTTCTGCTTGCCTCCTCTCAGAACTCTACTCCACAATGCCATCTGTAGACTAAGTGTACTCTTACTAATGTTGGAACATCACTGAAAAATAGTATATACAAAGGGTCAGCTCCATACCTTTTACACAGCGAGACTTTGTGCATTGAGGAAGAATCTGAGTAATGACCTTGTGTCACTTAGCATCATAACGAAAGATTGTAACATTTGCCTTTCCTTCTACATGTGTCATTAAACAGTAGAAGACTAGAAAGTTGGTACATTTCGAATATCCCTTTTCCAGAGTGGTTTGGAGCCAGATTGTTTCAGATTTAAAAACTTTTTGGGTGTTGGAATATTTCTGTAAACTTTACTAGTTACACACCCCGATTAACAAATCTAAAATGCTCTGAAATCTGAAACTTTTCTTTTTTTGCAATTCTGGAGATTGAACCTAGGACCTTATACATGCTCGGCAAGCACTCTACAACTAACCTATATTCCTAACTTTTTTTTTCTTTTAACTTTTATTTTGAGACAGAATCTCATTTAAGTTGCCCAAGCTAACCTCAAACGTGAAATCCTCCTGTCTCAGCCTCCTAAGAAGATGGAATTGATTGTAGACTAATGCCACCATGCCCAGCTAAAAACCTAGAATATTTTGAGAGTCATGTGCATGTTGAAAAAGCTTTCAAGCCAGGCGTGGCTTTTTCTGTGCCATTCCTCCATCGGTAAGAGTGTACTTGGTCTATGTATGGCACACTTGTAATCCCAGGAGGATGAGGCAGGAGGATTGTCATGAGGTCAAGGCCAGCCTGCACTACATAGTGAGACCCTGTCTCAAAGTAACCAAACAAAAAAAGAGTTTCAAATTTTGCCCTCTGGGAGGCTAAGACAGCAGGATCATAAGTTCTGGGTGACTTAGAGACTAGGAAGACCCTGTCTCAAAATTAAAAAAAATTTTTTTTAAAGGCTGTGGATAAAGTTCAATTCAAAGGTCCTGGGTAAATCCCCAGTATCACACACCAAAAAGAAAGTTTCTGATTTTAGAATGTTTCAGATTTTCCATTTATTCTTTTAACTCATGTTAAGTGCCAGTGGTATACCTATGTACTGGAAATAACATGGTCAACAAGCTGGACATAGTCTTGGCCATGATGAAGTGAGTTACTCATTTTATGATGTTAACCTGAGGCAGGAATTTTCAACCAGTTGACATTTTAGGCCAGATAATTCTTGACTGTGGGGGCTTTCCTGAGCATTGTAGAATGTTTTTTTGGTTTTTTGGGTTTTTTTTAGAAAGGGTCTTGCTATGCAGTTCAGGCTGTCCTTGAACTCACTTTGTAGCCCCGGCTGGTCTTGAACTCGCAATGATCCTCCTGCCTCAGCCTCCCGAGTGCTGGGATTCCAGGCATGCACCATCATGCCCGGCTGTAGAATGTTTAATAGCATCCCTGGCCACTACACCTAGATATGAGTAGAACTTCCCATTAGTAGGGTGATAGGGTTATGGTTTAGAACCACTAAACTAAGGTAGTGTATGCTATGGAAGTTGTAAAAAGCTATCATTGCATGTGCCATGTAAAATACATGTTTTGTATTCAGAAACATCATGGATTCATATGAGAAATTACACAGAAGTTCTATGATGTTAAAATTGTGGTTTGACGTAAAGTTTTATAAAATTATTAAAATAATCTTGAGTTACGTAAAATTATTAAAACTACCTTGAGTTATGTGATCTATTCAAGAGCATCGCTGTATAATTCAAGACTGTTTGTGGTTGCTCTTGTGTTTGTCTCTCCTGCTAGTTAGGTTTACTTTATCTAAATAATACTTCCAGGTTGATTGACCTAGTGACCTTTTCTTTCAGAGTTTGAGCTGATGCATGTAGATGAGTTTATTGATGAGCTGCTGCACAGTGAGAGAGTCTGTGATATCATCCTGCCCCGGCTACAGGTAAAAGATGAAGGTTGATTATGGGAGTTGCCCATCTCCAAGACAGGCAGATAGGCAACATGAGTCCATGCTGAAACCCGGCAGCTCTGGGTCACTGGGGTCCTCCTGGCAAGCGTCTCTATATCTATGAAAAAGAGGATGGGGAGTGAAAAGAAAGCAAAGTATTTCTAGGGTAAACTTTATTTTATTTTTTATTTTTTTTTCTTTTTGTGGCACCAGGGATTGAACTCACAGCCTCACGCCTGCCAGACAGGCGCTTATGCCACTGGGCCAAACTCCCGGCCTTAGTTTTTCGAGGCAGGGTCACACTCTGTAGCTCAGGTCAGCCTTGCGCTCACATTGTAGCCCAAGCCGGTAGGGTAAACTTTAAAAGTGAAGAGTTTACATAGAAGGGTTTATCTTTAGGACGTTATATCAAGAATTTTGTAGTTTGAGTGGTGGTTTTTAAACTTTGTGAGCTGCTTTTTTCATAATGATGATATGAAGCCAGGCTGTTTAAAGAGAGAGAGAACCAGGAGTGGGGAGGTGGGTCCTTGCTTCCTAAAACTCCCCTTTATCAGCATCCTTCCCGTTAAGGGATTGCCCCAGAAGCACCCTGTAAGATTATGCTGTATAATTTAAAAACTACTGTTGGGAAATACACAGGGAAAATAAGTGGAGTGGGCATTTTAAAGAGGAAGGGAACCAGCTTACAGTGGAGAGGTCACAGCATAGCACAGCTTACAGTGGAGGGATAACAGCATAGCACAGCCTGTTTTGAATGTGCTCAGAGCATTCAAAATAGCCTGCAGTTGAACAGAATCCTCTAACTCAGCCTGCTTACTATGAAAGTGTTGAGTGTCTTGTGTAATTTATTGAATACCGGTAGCAAGGACGTTGTGATACAGTGGATTGTAGAGTACTGCTTGTCTGCCCTTGTGATCATTGACTGGCTAAGAACCGTTTTTGCCACTGCCTAGAATTGAGAGATTTTTTTGTTTTGTTGGTTGGTTGGGTTTATTCTTTTTTTTTTTTTTTTTTTTTTTTGAGACAGGGTCTTGCTGTGTACTTCAGGCTGGCCTCAAAGCAAGGCAATCCCCCTGACTCAGCCTCCCAAGTGCTGGGATTATAGGTGTGTGCTACAAAGCCCAGCTCTTAAAACTTAATCTAAAGCTATCATAACAAACACATTATTGAATTGTCATGAGGATAGACAAATGGAGTAAAATAAAGGAACTAGTATTAAGCCCAGTATCCAGGGACAGTTGATTTTCTACAGACATGCTAGCTAGGGTAAGCCCTGCTATTGAAAAGTGATAATCTTTCACAGATGGTGCTAGAAAAATTAAATAGCCATAGACATACAAATGAATCTACCTTTTCTTCACACTATATATAAAAATGGACAGGATCACAGACTTAAAAAGAAAACTGCAATAGCAGGTACTTTATGTTTGTCAAACATTTCTGTAATGGAATACAAAACACATGAACGTAAAAAAAATTTTTTTGCCTTAATATTAAATGTTTTGCTTTTCTAAAGACTGTATTCCAAAAATAAAAAACAAGCCATACTGCAGACAAGTCTGTGTGCACAGCATATACAACAAAAGTCTTAAATTTCAAATATGTAAAGAAATTATTAAATAACATGATGACCAGGTGGGCGTGGTGGTACACGCCTGTTAATCCCAGTACTCAGGAGGCTGAGGCAGGAGTATCATTGCAAGTTGGAGACCAGCTGGGACTACAAAGTGAGCTCAAGGCCAGCCTGAACTATATAGCGAGACCTTGTCTCAAAAAGACAGGGAAAAAAAAAAAAAAGACAACCCAGTGGTGGTTTCCCAGTAGGAAAATAAGCAAAAGATTCTTTCGGACTATTTACATTGACTTTACTGATTGAGCATACCTAATCAGCGAATCCAAAATGCTCCAAAATCCACAGTTTCTTGAATGTCATATTGGCATTCAGAAAGTTTTAGGGTTTTTAGCATTTTAGAAGAGAGATGCCCGACAGCCACATGGTAGTAGATACGAGTCTTCTGTCCCAGGGGCAGTGAAAGTGGAACCCAGCCAGGGAGTTTTGCTCAGATAAGCAAAGCTTTACTGGGAGAGTTTTACTTCGTAGAGAGGGAGGACACCAGCGATGGAGAGAACAGGCAGGCTTGCCTGTTAGAAAGCTAAAAGCTTTTACTGGTGTGTGTGGCTGTCTTGGGTAGTTTCAAAAAGTTTTTTTTTCCTGTGCAGACATCTAGGCCTCAAGACACTGGCCATCACCTTATCACTGAAGCTGTTACATTCGTTCCATCCGTTCCCTGTTTTACACAGACATCCTGGCTTTGTGTTAGGATGGAGCCTCTGCAGTTGCTAAAAGAATCTTTTGGGGGATTTTGAGGTCTAAGAAAACACAAGTCATGCTTTTAACTCATTGTGGGCCTAGGAGTTATTTTGCCTCTGTTCTTTTGTGATGATTCCCCCAATAGGTCTGTATTCTCTCATCTAGCTGACTCTTGAGACATTATGGGACAGTGTCTTGGCTTTAATGATGTACCTGCTTTTGTGAGGTTGATCATGGAGAGAGTGAGAAGGTAGGGAAGAACACAGTGCTTTCAAAAGGTAACGCCCTGTGTTAAGGCCCTGGAGTACCCTTGCCCTCTTCCCCCGACACACAGATTTTAGAATTCATAGCATTAACTAAAGGGTCCTAGATATAGTTCGCAGGTTGGGGGTGGGAACAGCTTCTTAACATGCTTAAGTGATCCCAGAAATTCCCAGGTCAGTAGGTTCTCTACTTAAGCTTTCCTTTTAGATGCTATCTGATGCTCAGTAATTTCTGAAACAGTTTGTTGTATCACATCTACTCTGAGATGCCTGATTTCCACTTAAAAACCAAAAGGAATTTTTTTTTTTAAATTTCTGTTGGTACACATTTGCAGTACATGATGAATACTGATGGGGAGTTAGCAAATGTGTGTAACATCCTAATTCTTTGGTTTTTTTAAAAAATCTTAATTCTTTTTACTTCCCCTTTTCCTCCCTTCACTCCATCTTGGTCCAGAAGGGATAATTTAAAATCAGAGATAATACATGTTTCCTTTCATATGATACAGACTAGGCAAATTCATAGAGAAAAAAGGCAGATTTGCTAACAGAAGATGCAGGGATGGGGTAAGGAGAAATAATTATTTATTGGATAGGGGTACTTTTCCTGGGGTAATAACAAAGTTTTAGAACTAGTGAGAGGTAATTATTTCACATTGTACATATACAGAATTATATACTTTAGTATGGCCAATTATGTGAATTTCACCTTAATAGTTAAAAAAGACAGATCTGAAAAACTTAAAAGAAAGAAAAAAGGAAGGAAGGAAAATAACAGATTCACAGTGGAGCCATAATACACAGGACTTGAACCATGAGTGGTGCATGCTTGATTATCCCAGCGAGTGGCTCTTTATTCATTTTGTTAGTAAAAAGACCACTAAAAGTAATTAGATCCATTTGTACCATCAGCGGTACGAGCTGCCCCACGGGACAGTCATGCAGGCACCACCCATGGTTCTCGCTGGCGAGAACGCGTGAAAGTTGGGAACTGAATGCAGATATCTGATAAATGAGTGAGATGGATTTTCTTGAGGCAGCCAACCATCTAGATAAACGTGATTCGTAGACAGGAACTCAGTGCTGAACTGCAGTGTATCAGCTTCTTCCACACTGAGCCAGCTCTTATCCTATGAGTAAAAATTCAGAAAATGGATGTGGTATATCTGTCCTGTTCCATCCTGACTACTGTGGAGTCTATAGTGAAGAGAAGGAAATTACAGATCGAAAAGCCTGCTTTTAGGGTTCAGTTTTCCCACCACCTCATTGTGGGCTACACTAGTTATTATTATCTTTAGCTGTTGTTATTTTTAGAAATACTGCAAAAATGAGGGAAAATTCACGCACAGTCAGGTTGCAGCTAAGGATCCCCAAGTCCGGCGAGCTCCGGGCAAGCCTGTGCTGCAAGCAGTGTGACCTGCGCGTGGTCCGGTGGAAAGACCACAGGACACGCATCTGTTAGCTTTTACCAAGCCTTACTGAGGAGAGAGAAATTACAATCTGACTGATAAATGTTACCATGTCACCAAGAGTGCTCTGGTATGGACCACTGCAAGTCCTTAGACTACCTTTTGCTGAATATGGTGGCACATTCCTGTAATCCAGGCTTCTGGAAGGCCGAGACAGGAAGACCATGAGTTCAAGCCCAACATATACAACCTGGTGAGAGTCTGTCTCAAAAAAAAGCAAAAATAAAACAAAACAAAAAAGATGGTGACAATAATAGGGCTGGGAATGCAAGTCAGTATGAAAGCCCTGCATTCACTCCCTGGTACTCCTGGGGGTGGGGGTGGGGGACTGTCACCCTGATTCTGTTCGTAGTAACCAACCCACAGGCCATCAGTTTAGTGGGCACCCCCGGCACTGTTTACTAACTGCTCCTCCTGGTTCACAGGGCCTGTGGGTTGCCATGGCCTCTCCATGTAGCTCGGGGTGCTCAGCTATCGTTTCTGGCCAACTTAAGTATTCGTGGTTGATGGAATGAAAATACATTCGAAAGCAACTTCCTGCCAGCATGAAGGCACATCTGGCCAAAGCTGAGCCTAGCTGGGTGTGGGGGTGCTTGTCTGTAATCTCAGCACTTGGGGAGGCTGAGGCAGGATTGCAAGTTTGAGCCCAGTCCAGGCAATTTAGACCCTGTCTCAAAAAAACAAACAAACAAAAAAAAACAAACGAAAAACAGGTTGGGCATGTAATTCACAGTACTAAATTTACAAGTATTTCATAAACTCTATCCTTTACTAGTCCACCAAGCATGCAGACTTTGAGGAATCTTGAAGAAAGTAATGATCCATTTATTTATGGTCATTAACCTGGCGACACATAAGGCAGTATTCATCGTCTTTGTTGAGTAAAGCAGATCATTATACTCTAGCCTTCCAGGCTTATTTATTTGACTTCACTTTGGGAGTCTTTTTCCCATGACTACTGAATGTCCTTCCCTGTCTTTTACCAAATGTGACTGTTAAATACACTTTTACAGTGTGATTTTATAAAATATATTTTATTGTAATTGACCTATCAAAACAGGAGATTAACAAACTCCTATTAGTCTGAACTACTAAAGACAACTTTAAAGAGGGAAATGGAATTGTTTCACCTTTTATTTATTATGAGCAATATTTTAGTATAAAATTTTACATGTTTAAAAACAAAAAGTAACACCTTCAGACCCTCCTGAGCCTGGTAGGTACTTTCTGTGACCTGCCGGATGCTGTCCTGTATCCCAAACTCTTGTCCGGGTTCCGTCCCTCATTTCTTCCAACCTTGATGGAATTTTAATGAAGGCTCAGTGAGAGCTAAGGAGCCCCCGCATGGCTCTTCATCATCCCCAGCTGCCCGTCCTGGACACCCGCATTCTTCAGATCCTTGGGCGGGATGGTGCTCGGTCTCACCCGCTCGTGCGCCGGGTTGGGCTCTTCTGAGACTGCCAGGCCGCCCAATCTCAGCCGTAAGCGTCCCGGCCATTTGACTTTCTGTGTGTCTTATGGTATACGATCATAGGAAGTAGAACCAACTGAAAGTTAGTTTCTTCCCTTCAGCTTTGTATTTATGTTTGTAGCAGAAATAAGAGAGTACATGGAGTCCATGTATATTAAACTCTTTAGGGAAGCCTAATTGTCTTTGAGGTGAGAGCGGTACAGCGCTCGCCCCGTGGCTCCTGTCGGAAGCCCAGGGCGAGGAGCCGGCAGGGACCGCCACCTTCTTCCCGCTCTGCAGAAGCGCTACGTGCTGGAGGAGGCCGAGCAGCTGGAGCCCCGCGTGAGTGCTCTGGAAGAGGACATGGACGACGTGGAGTCCAGCGAGGAGGAGGAGGAAGAGGAGGAGAAGGTGAGTGCCTTGTTCTTGTTTCCAAACTTTAGTTTTTAACCTTCTTTAAAAAAATTTTCCTACTAAAAGTATGAACTTTAGAGTCAAATATTCATACCTTACACTGCCATTTACTGGTGTGATGACCCTCGTGTTCCTTTTCTCCCTCTGGTGCTGGGGGTTGAAACCATAGCTGTGTCTGTCCCCAGCCCCTTAATGGTGGTGTAATTATTAAAATTACTTAACCTTAATTTTCTTCTTTGTAAAGTAAGGATAATAATGTTCTCTCAAGACTACAGAAAGTGTTAAATAATTTCCCTTCCCTTCTTACTCCATCCAGGCGACAAGCCTGTTAGTTAACGCCCCCCATCGTGTCAGCAGACCGGCCAGTTCCCACCCCCACGGTCCAGTCACCCTCAGAAGCCCCACCTGCGAGCCCATGCCGCTCTGGGGCAGCTAGACAGGAGCTCTAACTACTTTTACTTCATGTGGATAACTAAAAATCGCATTTTTTAAATCCCCCATTCTTGGGCTGAAGGTACGGCTCAGTGATCATGCTTGTCTAGCATGTGCAAGGCCCCAAGTCTGGTACCCAGCACATCAGATAAAGCCACCCCGTTCTTTTCCCACTGGCCTGCCTTGTAACTCAGCATCGTGTAAATGTGTGGGTCTCGTTCTGGTATCACTGTGCTGGCCATTGTAGACAAATGCCATACTGTCCTAATTATGTAACTTCAGAAGTCTGGATTTTTAGCAGAGCACGAGCTAGTCTATGTAAATAATAGAATCTACTGTGACATATAAAAGAAACCTGCTCGTATTTTGATTAAAATTGCATTGAATCTATAAACAAACTTTGGGAGAAAATGAAAGTGAAATCTTTTTGAGAGCCGTGAAGATAGTGTATCTTTCAGTTATTTAGCTCTTGAAAGACTTATAGAAATTTTACATGTATATTATTATATTTTCCTTTTTATAGTTCTTGTATGTCTTTTAGATTTATTCCCTTTTACTTTGTTACCATTGTGATGGAAGTTATGAATAGTTATGTTACTAATGTAAAGGAAGATTTTTTTTAAAGGTATTCGTTGCTAATGTTTTAGATACAAGGTTTGTTTTATAATTGGCTAAACTTTCTAGATTTGGAAGGAGGGTCTAGGTAAAGAGTCTTTGTCTGGAATAATATATTTTAGTATCTTTGTAACCTTTATGCCCATCATTTCTTTCTGGTGTTGAACTTTCAGTGTAGTAATGAAGTAGTGGCAAAAAAAAAAAAAAAAAAAATCTGTGATTTGTTCCTGATTTTAAAGTGACTGCCTCTGATAGTTCCTTGCTAATAACTACATTTGCAAGCCAGGCATGGTGGTGCACCCCTGTAATCCCAGCACTGGAAAGGCTGAGGCAGAACGATGACAGAGAGTTCAAGGCCAGCTTGGAATAGCAAGCACCTGTCTCAAGGGGGGAAAAAAAGACATTTGCTATTGATCTCCTGTTGACACTTCTTATAAAAATAAGGCAATTTTAGCCAGGCGTGGTGGCACACACCTGTAATCCCAGCACTTGGGAGGCTGAGGCAGGAGAATCCTTGAGAGTTTGAGACCAGTCTGGGTTACAAAGTGAGCTCAAGTCCAGCCTAAACTGCATAGCAAGACAGGCTGAGAGCCCGTATTGCAAAAAGACCAAAAAAAGGGGAATATTTTTCTTTTCCTCGTTTGCTATGAATTTTTATCATGAATGAGAATTTTTTTTTACGTTTTTCCTGCCATGTACTAAGATTATCATATAGTTTTTCTCCTTTAACTGTTAACAAGATAAATGGTATTCATAAACTTGTTAATTTACCTTTCAGTTTTTTGGTATAAAATGAACTTGATCATGGCTTATTTTTTTAAATACAATCCTGGATTAGGCTCACTATTTTGATATTTATATCTTTGCATATGAGTGACAATAGCCTTGATTTCACTTACGGTGTCCTTCTGTTTTATGATCAAAATTATATTGACTGACAGTATTAGTTGAGATTAGTCCCTCTTTTATAATTCTCTAAAATAATTTAGCAAAAAGTAAAATTATCTGTTTCTGATAAAATTCAATTCAGTAACTGCCTCGTGGTTAGTTTACCGAAGGACAGCATCCGGATCTTTAATAGTTATAGAAAAATACAGGCTTTTTGTTCCTGAATCAGGTTTGCTTTGTTTTTTTTTAGGAATTTGTCCATTTCATATACATCATCTAGATTGACAATATACTCCTCAGGCTTTTTTGTTTTGGTTTTTTGGTACCAGGAATTGAACTCAGGTCCTTATGCTTGACAAGCAGGCACTGTGCCACTGAGCTATTTCCCCAGCTGTACTTCTTACTTTGTCATTAGGACACTTACATTTCTTGCAAGTGTATGCATATGCTTTTTCATGTGCATTTATCCTACTTCTTCTCATCTTACATTCTTTGATATTGGTTCGTTATCCTATTGTCTTTTTCTGCTTGAGATTTATATATTCACTTGTAAGTGATTATTCTTGGAGTTTTACATAAATACTTAAAGTTCTAATATTGAAAGTATCTTAAAATCTGTCCCTTCCCCCACAAAGTGTAAGAACCATAAAATAGTTTAACTCCATTTATAACCATCAGGGTTGTTCCCAGTTCACAGGTTTTTCTTGTCTAGCATCTAAATCTTTGTAGCCACCAAGTTTATATGTTATTTTTACAGGCTGTGTCTGTCAGTGGCCACACATGTTTTGTTTGTACAGTATACTATTTCATCTCTTTTGTGTCTCTGATCATCTAATACCAGCTTCCTTTTTCACAGATTAAGATTTTCCTTAGTGCAGCTATTATCCTAGTAAGTTTATTCGTCTGTAAATGACTTTATTTCACTCTCATTGTTAGAAGATATTTTACAAGTCTAGATTAACAGTTTGGTCATCTGACAGCCATTGTCACTGTCAGGTGGCTGTATTCTAATTATTTCTTGGATGTGACCTGTGACCCCTATCCCAACCCCCACTGCTTTAAGAGCTCATCTTTTAGCCGGTTATTTTGCAGTTTTATTATCTCTAAGGCTTGACTTTTATTTACCTACCCTTGGGAATCATTTTTTCATGCGTTTTCACCTCTACAATCTCTCCATTCTCTCTTAGATGCAAGCTTTTATTCTATCCAGCTTGTCTGTGTTTCTTTACCTTGCTGTGCTACCTCCTGAGTATTCAGGTTTGCCTTTAGTTCACTTGCTCTTTCCTCCTGTATCTATTCAGCTCTTTCATCTATTATGAGTTAGGTATGTTTTGTTTCCTAGGCATTCCTTTTTTCAAGTCCTGCTGTTTGTTCCTCAACATCTCTTGTTGTTTACCTTTGTGACTGTGTGTTTAATATGAACATCTCACACACAGCTCTTACTTTCTGACAGTTCAGTATCCGTGCTTCAAGTGTCTTCCTCTGTTGGTTGCCACTGCTGTAGATTGCCATGCCTTCCCTTCTCATGCAACTGGTAATATTCACTGACTCAACCTGACAAATGAAGATCCTGGGTGACAATGTGAAGATGGAAAGTGTTCCCCAAAACAGTTTGCAATCATGTGTCACTTAGCGGTGGGCACGCATGCTGAAATGTCATTATAGTTTTGTAGTGGGAACATCAACACAGTGGACTTAAGACAAATCTAGATGGTGTGGCTCTGTCAGTCCATATGACCTTTCTGATGAATTCAAGAGGCACGGTGAACGCATTGTATGAGGTACCTGCCAGCATAACACAACGTACTGTTTTACAAGAGAGCTTTTTTAATGAAAATTGAAAG
This sequence comes from Dasyprocta punctata, assembly GCA_004363535.1. NCBI lineage: Eukaryota > Metazoa > Chordata > Mammalia > Rodentia > Dasyproctidae > Dasyprocta > Dasyprocta punctata. Next base: position 17,199 of record RJWM01028468.1, read on the forward strand.
GAGCACATTGTAAAATGGTAAAAAAAATAAAAAAAAAAAAAACCCACAGTATTACATTCTGCACATAATTGTAGACGCTTACTTTTGTATGACTGGCAAGACAGTAGATTTGCCCCAGCATTACTATAAACCTATAATACCTCACACTACAGCTAGGATGTCACTGACCACTAAGAGTCTTTCAGCTTGGGGCCACTGTCATACACGCAATCTGTGGGTGACAGAAAAGTCATTGCACAGTACAGTGCCTGTTGCTAGTCCTAGGCATAGCTGGGGCACCACTGACTGGGGCCTCTTCAGCTTGGAGTCCAAGACCCCTTCGTGCATTGGTGTTTATGCAGCGCTATTTCCCCTTAAATCATCGCTGTAGTATTGACATTGTTTTCAGGCAACTCTGCTCTCCTGTATCCCTGCTGCTTTAGCCCCAGTGCCTCATCGTATCAGGTGGTTTACCCTATACAGATTCTCAGTCTGTATTTTACTGATTTTCTCCCTATGATGTTGCTTAACATTTACATGTCCCTTGTATTTCCTATAAACTATTAGATCTACAGGCTTAATCAGAATTGAGGACTTGGGGGGGGTCTTTTTGGTTGTTAGTACTGGGAATTGAACACACCACCTCACGCTTGCCAGGCATGTGCCGTGCCACTGATCTATATCCCCGGGGTCTTTTTGAGACAGGATTTCACTGATCTCACTTCATTGTCCATGCAAGCCTAGAACTCATAGAGATCCTCTTGCCTCAGCCTCCCAAATGCTGGGATTATAGGGATGCACTACCACACTTGGCTGATTTGGGGGATTTTTATCTTGGTTTGGAGTATAGCAACACTATTTCTTAGCAGTGGTATGTATGTCCCTGGGGTGTGAAAGGTCTCACTTTTTGTAATGTTGGAATCCATCGATGAACAATGACTAGCTCCATCAGGTCTTATAAAATGGTGATATATTCTACTTCTTTATTTCTTCATCATTTTCACTTGGAATATACCTGTAAAAGGAAACTTTCCAAAGCCAGGCATGCCTGTAATCCCAGCATTTGGGAGGCTGAGGCAGGAAATTCACCACAAGTTTGGGCTTACATAATGAGTTGAAGATCAGTTTGAACTATGTAGTGAGACACTCTCAAAAACCAAAAATAAAGGAAATGTTCCAAATCAGCATTTAGTTTTTCACAGGTAGTTTATTTAAAAAAGATAATTGATCCTTTACCAGCCTTAAAAAGTCTATTCTGTACTATTCTCCCAAAGTGGTACACTTTTACCTCTAGTAACTGTATGGACTGACTTAAAACGAACTCATTTTTGTTTGGTTTTTGTTGTTTCTTGAAACAGGGTTTCACTCTGTAATTTGGGCTGGCCTTAACTTAAACAAAGCTGATTCAATCTATTAATGTCTGTGTCAGTGCTCAGATTGTCCCTTCTTTGGACAGTGGAGGCTGCTTCTTAATTTCTGAGATTTCTTGATGTAATTGCAAAAGTCTTTAATAGCTCCCTTGAATTCTCATGTATATTCCAGTCACATCCAAAATGCCCCAGACCTGGAATCAACCATTTCCATGAAGTCTTTAGTTTAATAGCATATCATATTTAGATACTAACAGTCTGGGCACTGTAAGTGGTTATCAGTATCAGGGTGATTGGTGTTGGTAGGCCTTCACTTTTGGCAGTGCTAAGGGAAATTTAGTTTGGAAGATGTAGATACACCATAGCTTTGTATTTAAACTTAATTGATCTGTACCTTTTTTCATTTTAGAAGTCCAGCTCCTTTTGGTCTTCATGGTTATCCCACCGTGTAGTCACATTACTGTGTTAAAAGTCACTGTGGGACAGGCTGGGGAGTCTAATCCATGTTCCTAGATGACTGACCCACCCCTTGTATTTTCAGCTGGAAAGAGTGCCATCACCTGACCATCGGCGGCGAAGCTACCGAGACCTGGACAAGCCCCGTCGCTCTCCCACACTGCGATACAGGAGGAGCAGGAGTCGGTCTCCCAGAAGGCAAGGCGCTAGCCCTCAGATTTTGGGTAGCATAGCCTAGGAGCTTTAATTTCAGGGAAAGGAAAATGCCAGCCTGTGGAGAGTGTTTGCTCAGTGTATTAGTTACCTATTGCTGCAAAACCACCACATATAAAACCACATTAGCAGACAAAAACCGTTTCTTTACTTCACAAGTGTACGGTTGGTAATTTAAGGTGGAATTAAGAGATGCAGTATTTGGACTATAAGCTGTGTTTGCTGACCTGATGCTGGCTGGTATAAGCTGACCTTCGCAAGGACGGCTGGGGCACTTTAATGTCTTTTCTGTGTCTCAGCCTTCAGCAGGCTGTTAACTATGTTCTCATGACAGTGGCAGAATTCAAGCATACACAAGTCACTCAAGTAGTTTTCCAGTATCTGCTTGTATCACATTTGCAAATACACCACTGGCTGAAGCAAGTCACATGGTCATTCCAACAGTTAAGAGAGGGATGCTGTAAAGTTACATGACAGTGCACATGCACACAGAGAAATAAGAGTCGGGACCACTGGATCCATCCGCAGCTCCTGTCCCCAAGGAATTGGGGCCAGCTTTGCAGTCTGCAACATCCAGTACACTAACGTCACAATAACTTCAGCACCTCTTTTCCTTTTCTCTGCAGGCGGAGTCGATCTCCCAAGAGGAGGAGGTAAGTCTTCAGCCACTGCTGATGAAGGAGAGGAACTGGGGGAGGGGTGGTAGTATTGTGTGCATATTACCAAACAGATCTGGCAGGCTGATCTGTTTTCCACAGTCTTTCACCCCGCAGAGAGAGGCATCGGAGCAAGAGCCCAAGACGCCACAGAAGCAGGTCCCGAGACCGACGACACAGATCCCGCTCCAAGTCCCCAGGTATAGCATTTGGGCTGTTTGTCACTGCTTGTCTTAACAAATCTAAGGAGCAGTTACCCTCCTGCAAGATACAAGTACTTAACTATTCTGCGGCCTAGCAGAAAAAAAAATGGACATGGAATTTGAAAATTAGGGCTTGCTAGCTAGGCGTGGTAGCACACCCCTGTAATTCAGCACTCTGGGAGGCTGAAGTAAAGTCCAGCCTGGGAAACTTAATGAGACTGTTCAAAATTAAAAATGACCAGAGATGTAGCTCAAATGAAAAGGCCCAGGGTTCAATTCCTAGTGCCACCTAAATGAGAAGAATGAAACTCAAGTCTTGAGTCATATATATGAGTTTTGCTGATATGGTGGGTGTTGTAGTTACCTCTTGTTGCTGAGACAACACAAAAAAATTAAAGGACGAAAGGTTTCTTTCTTTTGGTTTGAGACAGGGTCTTGCTATGTAGTTCAGGCTGACCTTGAATTAACAACAATCCTCTTGCCTCAGCCTGCCTCGAGTGCTGGAATTACAGGTGTGCTCCACCACACCCAGCTCAGAAAGGTTTTCTTAGCTCATAGTTTTGTAGAGGTTTCAGCCCTTAGTTGGCTGGCTCTAAGGCAGGGTGGCACAGCACAGAGGCCTCACAGAGGAGAAACAGTTCATGGCAGGCAGAAGGTAACAAGCAGCAAGAGGAGTCCTAACAGCATCTTTCTGCCTTTTTTATCTAACCCAGGCTACCAGGATTAGGGCAGAGCCAAACCAATCAGTAGACTGATGGAGTAATCACCCACCCTTAATCCTAGCGTTATACCAGGCATCAGGCACATAGCCATCTCTGAAAAAGCCCCATCTATGACTACATAAGGCTTTGGAGTCATCCAGATAGGAGTCATAACAGTGGGCTTTGGCATTTTCATCTAAAATTAAAAGAACAAGGCCTACAGGGTGGCAAAAACCCAATGTGATGTCTATGAAATTGGCTGAATGGCCTGAGTATATTTGTACTACTTCCCATGCTACACATACACTGCTTGGAGTGATACTGCCAACAAGAGATTTTCCTAGCATAGACTACCTAAGTAATAAACCAGTGGGGTAGGATTGGGGGACCTGTGAATGACAGTTCAAGAGTAAGATCTGACTTATCCAGTGACCTTTTCTTTCACAGCTCATCACCGTAGTCACAGACATAGGAGCCATTCAAAGTCTCCTGAAAGGTAAATGTTGACCTCTATTTTAAGAATATAAATCTTTGTTCAGAAATTGAAAGTCTTAAATTGGGCATGGGCACACACCTATAAATCCTCAATTACAACAAAGTTGGGCCTGAAATTTTCTTGATGAGAGTAATGGCCATGGGAATTCTCATTTATTTCAGAACAGCACTGGCACGTTACCCTGAGAATTACTAGAACTCTCTTTTGCACTTCTTTGTAGGGTTGTGGTTTTAGATAATGGATGAGCTGTGGTCTCAAGAGACCTGATGGCTTTTTTGTTTGTGGGTGTTTTTAATTGTTTGGTGCTGAGGGCCTGAACCCTAGGGCCTTCACATTTGCCACACAAGCACAATGCCACTGAGCTAATACCCAACCCTGACCTGGGTTTTAAGCACCAAGTTTTAAAACTTAATTGAGTGACTTGGCCAAGTCATCTTCATTTAAACATCTTTCGCTGGCAGTCACTGTGCACTGTTAAGCTCTCAAGTGGTGGTTTCCTCAATGGTTATATTGAGTAAAATTGCCAGATTTACAGTATTCCTCTGAGATGGGGTGGGGCAGCACTTTTAATGACTATTAAGTTTCATTTCCATGCTTTCCAGTGTCCACATATCATAGTGTTTCTCAAAAGTCCTTCCTTGCCCCTTTAATGATTTCTATATATATTACATTTCAGGTCAAAGAAAAGTCATAAGAAGAGCCGGAGAGGGAATGAGTGATGACTTCAATTCGGTTTTAGTCCACATGGCCTCCTGTGGATATGAGGGTACCTATGTGGAAGGATTAAGAGCTGCTCCTCCTGGCAGCTGTAATATTTTGGTTTTTACTTTTATTTTTTTCTTTAGTGGAAGAGGTGCTGAGTTTTGTATCTCTTTTTCAGCTGTAAACATCTTTGAAGGATGATGTTTCTTACGGTCTGTTTTTCACCCAATCACCTACAACTATATTCAAACTTACGAGAGTAGAAAGGATCTGGGAATTGGGGATGTGAGAAAGATAAGATGAGACTATATTGGTGACCCTTTGTCTTTTTGTTATTAAACCTGAGACATCTATTTGACCCTTTCCTGTAGTTTAATTTTTGGTTTACTCCATGACTAGTACTACTTTGAGAACCCTTGAATTTGTGCTGCTGCTGTTTATCAAAGATCAAATAAGTCTTACCAGTAATTTCTCTTTTTTTCAACAGCACAAAGTAGTAATAAACATGAAAACTGGCTGGTCCTCTGGATTATTTAATCCAGTGTCATCCAACAATTTCAATACAGACAGTAGCACTTAATATCCTTTATACAGCACATTCTTGTATAGTGCTGTTTATTTTTTTCTACAAACCTTGAAATCCAGATACTCAGCCTGTAAATACTGACATTACCCAAGACTAGTCACTAGCAGTAAGACAGCAGGACAGAAACATTTAATGGAGGGCTAGGCATCGTGGCGCATGCCTGTAATCCCAGCACTTGTGAGGCTGAGGCAGGAGGATCACCATGAGTACAAGGCCAGCCTCAGCTACATAATAAGCTCAAAACCAGCTTGAAGTACACAGTGAAACTGTCTCAAAAAACCACACATACACAATTTTAATGGACCACAAAATATCTTAATACTATTCATGGTTTTGCCCCAAACTGCTGGATAGTAGATCTAGTTACAAAGAAAATACAGCACAGTTGAAAGACATCTTTTAGAGGGATAGGGAACAAGGGACAAGGTGGTAATGAAAAAGACGTGTTCACTTTAAAAATTTCCTTTGAGACAGCGATGATGTATGATACAGCTAAATAAATCCCAGATGATGGAAACAGGAGACTAGTTCAGCATAGTGATCTAGGCCTAGGTTGATGATGTTTCAGCAGTTGTGGAAGATGTTGATAAGACTGCCCAGGGAGTATGTGTAGATAGACTACTAGAACACAGAGTAGCGCCATAGGCATCACCAGCAATGGTGACAAGCACAAGTCACTTATTCAGACTGGAATGACCTACTCACAAAGATAGGGAAATTAGGCAAGAGTAAGTCAAAGCCACCTAAGGTCTAAGGACACAAAAGCAATGTAAATACTTTTAAAAGTCCCTATGGGCACTGATAAAAGTATTAGGATGTTTGCTAGAAAAGTTGCTTTTACCTGTACCTTCTTTCCTCTTGAGGAGGGAGAAATGATTAAATGACTTCCTACACCTGCAGCCCCAGAAGGAGTTGCGAAGACCAACAGCCTTACAAGACTCAGCTTTTATAGGACCATTGTGTCTGGTCCTAGGATAAACATGTGTACTGCTTGTTACTGAACTGAAGAACTTTTGTAGCAACATTAAAGCAGTTTTTAAAAATTATTTGAGCTTTTATATTCTTGTCAATCATCTAATACCTGCATTACTAAAAGTTATTCCTAAGTGCTATTATGACTTATGATACACTTTGACACTTTTAAAATTAAATGTAAACATCTCTATTCAAGGCTATTATAGACTCCTAGCATTTCTTTATTAAGGTGGTGAAAGTAGAAGGAAATGTCTTTGGCTATATGACCCACGGACCAACCAAGTCATCAGTATGTTAAAATAAAAACTTAGTATTAAAATACAAAATAAAAACCCACAAAGAAAAAAAAACAAATAAGCTACCTCAAATATAAAATGCAAAGCATATGTAGACATGTGGTAAAACCTGGACTAAAAAAACCAGGCATGGCAGTGAACACCTGTATAATTCCAGCGCTCAGAAGGCTGAGGCAGGAGGATTGCCATAAATTTGAAGAGAGCCTGGATTTCCCAGTTCTAGGCCATCCTGAGCTACATAATGAGATGAGAACCTGTAAGGGTCAGGGAGATTGGACTAATAATGAGGGAGCATGACCAACCTATAGCAGAAAGCAGAATGACCCTATTTTATTAGGACAAAGAGTAAGTGGGCCACTGCGGGTGCTGGCACACACCAGTAGTTCCAGTGCTTGGGAGATTTGAGGCAGGAAGGACCTCTCAAATCCAGGAGTTCAAACCTAGCCTGGGCAACAGTTTAAGACTCTTGAAAAAACACAAAACTGCCAGGCACAGTGGCACATTCCTAGCACACAGGAGGCTGTGGCAGAAGGATCATGAGATCACAGCCAGTATGAACTACTTAAGACCCTGTCTCAAAAAACAAAGTACAAAACAGGGCAGAGAAAATTTGCTGGAGAAGATTTTACAGATGAGATGTAGCTCAATGGGAGAGCATCCCTGGGTTGATCCCTAGTACTGAGGGGGAAAAAATGGCGGTGGGGGGGGCTTTGACGTAACCTCAGAAACTACAAAAATCCAGCAATCTCAATCCTGATGAGCCAAAATACATTATATGGGAATTGAAGTAGAGAAAGCAAGTCATTCTTGGAGAAAGCAAGTAAAAAACAATGTAGAAACTTTAAATAAAGCTAACAAAGTTCAAATTAAGAACACTATTACAGAAAAATAAAAACAAGTACAGAAAAACCCAGTATGTTAGATTCATCTATAGTGGGATCCAAATACAGGCTACTTAAAACATGAAACAAGAAAACACCAGCCCTTTTAGTGTCTCCCTTAACTATTTTTAGGAGGAATCTTGACTCTTGGGGAAAATAAGTATGTTAAAACATTTTAATTCCTATTTTCTTAAATTCAGATTAAGTAAACTTACATTTTTTTTTTTTTTTTTTTTTTTTTTTTTTTTTTTTGCGGCACCGGGGCTTGAACTCACAGCCTTGCGCCTGCCAGGGCAGGCGCTTAAGCCACTGAGCCAAACTCCCGGCATTACCTTATTTCTTAACTACACCATGAACTCACTTTTATACCACTTCTTGTGATGCAGAGGTGATGGCACACACTTGTAATGCTATTACTCTGGGAGGCTGAGGCAGGCAGATGGGAGAGTGTAAGCCCAGCCCGGGCAACTTAGCAAGATCCTATCTCAAAATTCTCGAAGGGCTTGAGGATATTAATTCTGAAAAGGCCTTCTCAGCCCTGGAACACCACCCCCCACCATTCTGAAAAGCACTTACGTCTAACAAGCTTTAAAGTAATTTCATACTCTGTACTTATACAATGCCTTCTGTTAGCCAGGCGTGGTGGCGCACGCCTTTAATCCCAGCACTCGGGAGGCTGAGGTAGGAGGAGCATTGTGAGTTCGAGGCCGGCTTGGGCTACAACGCGAGCACGAGGCCGGCCTCAGCTACACAGTGCGACCCTGCCTCAAAAAACCAGGGCCAGGAGTTTGGCTCAGCGGCTTACGTGCCTGTCAGGCAGGCGCGAGGTTATGAGCTCGATCCCCGGTGCCACAAAAAAAAAAAAAAAAAAAAAAAAAAAAAAAAAAAAA
>RJWM01028469.1:0-25610 GCA_004363535.1 Dasyprocta punctata
AAAAAAAAAAAAGAGTTCTACCTGTTCTTTCTTCAAGCACATTTAGTGTTTCTGTTTTAGTACTTAGATCTTTGACCCATTTTGATTTTAGTTTAGTGCATGGTGAAAGATACAAGTCTATTTTTAATCTTTGGCATGTGGACAGCCAGCTTTTCCAACACTATTTATTAAAGAGGCTATATTTCTTCCAGCGAAGGTATTTGGCTCCTTTGTCAAAGACAAGGTGGCTGAGTGTGTTTGGAGTTGTTTTTGCATCTTATAATCTGTTCCACTGGCCCGCAGGTCGGTTTTTGGTTTTTTTTGGCCAGTACCATGCTGTTTTTATCACATTTCTGCTCTATTCATTTCCTTACTCATCTAACTTTGGATTTGGATTGTTTTTTTATAGAACCTTGAAGTGTACCATTAAGTTACTTACTTGGACTTCTTGCTTTTCTGATGAGGGCATTCAAAGCTATAAACCTCCCTCTTGGGACTGCTATTACCCATAGGTTCTCATACATTGTACTGGCTTACTGTTTGATTCTAGGGTCTACTTTTTTTGTGACCCACTGATTATTTAAGTGTGGTTTAATTTCCACGTGCTTGCATATTTCTGTGGTTTCTCTGCCACTAATTTCTAGTTTCCCTGGATTGTGATTTTCTCTGCCTAGCTTTAGTCTGTGGGTTTGGGAGGTGCCCCCATCTCCAGAGAATGCTCTGTCTATACACTCCAGGCTGTGGCAACTATCCCAGTGGAAACAAATGCTTGCTCACACTGGTAGAAGAGGAAAGCCAACAACTGAGTTTTGTGGTGAGACAGACAATAGGGGCAGACGGGAGATACCAAGCAGTCTGTTGAATTTAATACCAGCACTTTCAGACCACTCTGTCGATGCATGTGCTGTCAGACTCAGGAACTTTGCAGTCTCAAAGTGTGCCAGTCATGAAGTGCGAGCTCGCAAACAACCGTGATAAGAGACTGTCTTCAAATATCACCAGTGCAAAGGGCAGGTAGGGCAGACATTCTAACTGCAGCAAGTGTGTGGGCTGGCAACTGATTTTTTCAACTGTTTAAACTGGTTTTTGGTGTCGGGGAAAAACCTTAAAGAGATTCATGCAGTCCAAAAAGTCTCCAAGTGGGATAATGAGCAGATTTTCGAGATTTTGGCACTCATTTTATTCATAATAAAGAATATTTATATATGGGCACTTCTGGGACAAAGAGTCTTCATAACGATTGCAAAAGGATATATTCTCTGAAACCTCTAGAGACTTTTGTCTTAGAAAAGAAAGGGGATTTGCCCAAGAACATATATTACAATAAACCTAGAATCAATCTAGGTTTCTTGTCATTCTCTTGAGAACCTATTTTTCCCCCTTTTCCTAATCACACTCCCTCTTGGGATATTGAAAATTTTGGGGAAAATATCTATCAATTTATTATCAATAAGAAAAAGTTGAAATAAAAACGTTTATACAATGGAATATTATGCAGTTGTTAAAATGATTTTATCTGTATAGACAAGGATAGTACATAAGAAATGTTTTAAAAACGAATTACAAAGTGTGCCGATAGTCCCAGATACCGTGAGGGCTGAGGAGGACCCCTTCAGAGCCTGAGTTCAAGACCAGCCTGACAACATGAAGGAACCATCTTAAAAATGAAAAATAAAAAAAAAAACATTACAGGACATACAGCAAATTGGAATTTTTATTTTAAAAAAAGTTTGTATATGTAAAGAAAAAGGTACAGCAGGTATCGAAAAACTCCAAGCAGTCATAATGGAGAGTGTTATTCACTGTCTATACCCACAAGCCTTGAAACTTAAGTCCAACAGTAACTCCTCTGTTGTAGAATTTTCCGACTATGCACTCTCAAAAGTTTTGAGTGGCTCACAGGATTAGAATTACCACCTTAAAAAAACTTAAAAAAGGAAACTAAGCAGCTCAGAGAATTCCATGACTTATCCAAGGATTACAGGAGTGAAGATACAGTACAGTATCCAAGGCTTCTGTTTCCAGTCCAGTGGTGACAATCTTCCACCAGGTGATGCTAGACAGGGTAACATTCCCCAGTCCAACAGGAAAATGGTGGAGTGGTAATTTGTTATAAGCTGAGTAGTTTTAGGCATTATCCTCAGCTGGAACTGCACTTCTGTAGGGTTGGAGAAACATTCCTAAAGGTCACAGGATCTGTGTCAGTGCCCAGTTCTCTTACCAGGATGGCAAAATACTAGAAAAGGTGACACTGTGTTGTCTGCTAGGAACATAGACTCTGGAGTTAAAATCCCTGTTCTAGCATTAGCTAGGTAGCAGGTTATTCGACTTTTGTTGTCTCAGCTTCCTCATCTGTAAAATGGGGATAATCACAGCGTCTACCTCTTAGGTTGCTGTGAGCATTAATGAGGCATAGAGTGGAAAGTAAGTACTCAGTGTTATTATGAGGTCCTTAGCTAAGGTTCTCAGGGACCTCTGAATAGTGAAGCAGCCTAGAAACTAAAGAAACCTATGATAATAGTATAATTGTTAACACCTGCTGCTCTGTTCGTCCCATCAACACTATTTTTTTTACATCTTCTTTCCTTTTATTGAAAAATTTTAGAAAATGGTAGTTAATAAAAGGCACAAATCAATAGGGATATACTAGTGGAAAACAGACAATGCAAAATTAAAAATGCCACTGGTTTCTTTAATTGGTTAAGTGCACAAAATGTGACAGGCAAATCTGTTTTAAACAAATTGAAAAGCTTTTTAAAAAAATTTTCCCCAAGTCAGACATATACACACCCACGAAAATGGTGTTAACAGAAAGTTGTCATACACAAGTTGTACCCTGAATTCTTTAGGGAAACAGCTGTTGAAACAGGAATTAACACAAAGTTAGCAACAGGTTAACAATTTTTAAAAATTGAGTTTTCAAATGTTGCATGGCACAAAGCTATTCTATGACTAGGTACGAAGGAAAAATTCTAGATAGCTTCCAGCAAAATGCCTTTCCAGAAAAGCAAATCAAAACAACACAATCAGCAGACAAAGGAAGCTACAGCTAGATATCAGAACTACAACTTCTCATACCTGTGCTAGAAAATTCTGTTTATCCAGAGCATACTAAAATTTCAAGACAAAACAGGGACATTTTTAACAATTCTTACTGTACCCATTTTAAATTGTTTCTTCACCTTACCCACCCAGTAATTCAGCATGATCCAGCAGAAAGAGGGTTGCTTTTAAAATTAGCTATTTTGCTTTTCTTTCTGTAGCAAGGCTGTCATGGAGCCTGGATATTTCAGGTTCATATGCATCCATGACCAGTGTCCCACTATGGTCAAAGAATTTAGCAATGGACTTGGTGAACTCGGCTTCCCGCTGCTGCTTTGTTCTCCCACTGATGAAAGTCAGCTTCAGGGTGTATTTGTCATCAAACCTAAGCATCAGGGCAAAGATAGCAAATCAAAAACTAAACATAGATTCAACCAGTAACAACACAGCACCAAGCATTTCCAAAGGACCAGGATAAGCTGGACACTGGGGATATAAGGTACACAAACTAAAACACAAAAAAACAAAAAACAAAAACACAGGGTTCTGCCTTTGAGATATAATTTTAATTCTTAAGTGCTGACACACATTTTTTCCTTTAATTATAGCATACCTCTTTTACTCTGTCAGGCTGATAAGCCACATAAATCATCCTCTCTTACCTCCAGACTTGGCATTGGTCAAGCCAGAAGAATCTTCCTAGTAGCCTCTTCTTTCTTATCTTACCTGACTAGTTCCTATGTGTTAGTTTGGCATACACTTTTTCTGAGAATGCCCTCCCAACCTGGGTCACATGTGTCTCCTTTGTCTTCCACAGCACCATCAGTCAATACTCAAATCAAACACTGGATACATATTAAATACCAGATCTATTGATAGGCTCTCATGCTATCAATGAAATATTATTGAAATGCCATTTGTGTATGTGCTCTTCACTAGATTATGGGGTTCTTGAGCGTAAGGATTTCTGTCTTGTTTTCTAGTCTTAAGTTGGCACTTAACAGGCAATCACAATGTTATGAATGAAAAATTACTGATTTCAAGGAGGCTCTCCAATTCTAGGCTGCTGTAGCCCTTAATTTCTGTACACAATTGAGTCCCAGGTTCCACTCTGTTCCCCAACCCAATACCCACAGCTTTATTACATGAACTCCAGGGACTCCTTAGGGAGTGTAACACTGGGCCCAATGAACCCACTCCTTTTCTCCTGTAAACTGTACTTTAGCATAATAGTAGCCATGTGTGTGTCTCAGTTCCTTTGCCTGAGGGACACAGGTATTTATCCATTTGGTATGATGAACAGCAAGGTGTGTGCACATATGAAAAAGTGGCAAAACAAGATTTTTACTCTCCATCTCATTTTGTACATGTTTACCTGTGCATCACAGAGGGTCCAATAGACCCACACCACTCTAGGACTTGTTAAAAAAAAGTTTTCTTTTGATTTTTCTGATAGAAGTAGCCCAAATCAGTACAAGGGCACATAAAATACCATGTTTACAAGTTTTGCAGGTCAAAAGTGAATCATCAGATTACTCATGCATGGATGATGATGATCCATTGTGGTAAAATATGTGTTTTCATTTTTTGTTTTGTTTTGTTTTTGTGGCACCAGGGATCAAACTCACAACCTCGTGCCTGCCAGGCAGGCACTTAAGTCACTGAGCCAAACTCCCAGCCCTAGTTTTTTGAGACAGGGTTGCACTATGTAGCCCAAACGAGCCTTGAACTCACAACGTACCTCCTACCTCAGCCTCCCGTGCTGGGATTAAAGGCCTGTGCCATCACTGCCAATTAAAATACATGTTTTCATAACAGAAGAGTGGTGTGGGTGTATGGTGATCGTGACCATGACTTTGACGATGGCCATGTAAGCCAAAGTTCCCATGACAGTGATTCAACTGATACAGACACAGGGAAGGCAGACCTCGATTCAGGTAACAAAAATAGTAAGTACATATTGGAGTAGCTGAAATGTTGCAAAATGGCCACGCAACCAAATGGAATGATTCAGTGTTAGAACTAGATCCTAAATTATAGTGAGAATCTTGGCAGGTGTGAAATGGACAGAATGCCAGCACTGCCATTCAATGTTGGAAATTGTAACAGATGAAAATGTTACAAGATGCTGTAAAATATACAGACTGAAATGCAAGTAAAACATTCTGTATGCACCAACAACCGTATTAAAAAATTGTATTTATTATGACATCTCACTAGCTGAACTGAAAGTATTTACAGGTCTGCCACACCTAGCAGGGATTTCTCATGGTGATCACAGGATTGTAACAGACTTATGGAAAAGCAATGGGTCAAAATATGGCATAAAAATTTATGACCTTGTAGATGTGAGGAAGTATTACACTTTCAATTTTGACATTTATCCTGGAACTCAGCCATCAGATCCTTATTCACATAGTAACAAACTGAATGATGTTATGAACGGACTCTTGCTCCCATCTCCCAAACTAACTGGAATGTGACAGTTGACAATTGGCTTGCCAGTTTCCAATTGATGTTACGTTTGCTAACAAGCACAAGTTGATTAGCACAGGAACTCTAATCAGGAACAAAGCAGAAATCCCAAATGAAACATTGCAATTTCAAAGCAGAGAACTAAAGAGTACAATCTTTGGATTTCAGAAAGATGTAACATTGCTCTCATATATCACAAAGAAAAAAAAAACTGGTAGTGCTGATATCAACATTTCACCATGATAGAAATACTGATGGGAAACCTTTACAAAATGGAAGCTGGAGATTGAAACTTTCTACAACAAATCTAAAGGTGGAGTAGATACTGTTGATGAGTTACACAGCAACTGTTACATCACTTAAAACACGAAGCACTGGCCAATGGTTGTGTTCTACTTGATCCTAAATATGTGTGGCACAGTTTGATAGTTTATGAAGGAAATAACAAGTGAAAAATATCATAGAGAAATTTTCTTAGAGGACTGGGACTGGGGCTCATTAGGAGATCATTTACAACAGAGGAAAAACAAAATGTTTCTGCCCAGGAACTATGCAAAACACTTGTGGAGCACACTGGCGAGTTGACAGGTGAAAGGCACGCAGCAAAATAAAAAAGATGTCAACCGTGCCCTACAAGAAAGGACAGGAAGTCGGGTGTGGTGGCGCACGCCTTTAGTCCCAGCACTCGGGAGGCTGAGGTAGGAGGAGCATTGTGAATTCAAGGACGGCTTGGGCTACTACATGAGCGCAAGGCCAGCCTGAGCTACACAGTGCGACCCTGTCTCAAAAAGCCAGGACTGGGAGTTTGGCTCAGTGGCTTAACCGCAAGTCTGACAGATACAAAGTTGTGAGTTCGATCCCCGGTGCCAGGGGCGGGAGGACACGGGAGGGGGAGGGACAGGAAGCCGGGAGGGGACAGGAAAACAAAACATACACACTATTAGTGTAAGCAATACTTCTGTATGGAACATGTAGGTGTCATATGTGAAGACTGCCTTGGGTGTGACAGTCAAAGCAAAGATTATTTCGGTGGTAGACTTATTTGTGTATTCACTGTAGTTGGCACAGGTTTTTATTTCTGATGTTATCTTTTAGGTTTTATAAGTAAACAGCTGATGGGAAAATGGTGATATCTGTTCTAAGCACTCATTACATATTTGATATTTTTTTGGTACCTTGTTTTCTTGCACATTGTACAATATAGTGGGATGCTCCTGACAGAACCGGAAGTTAAGAGATGATGAGAATGGCCTGCCACATACGAAAGAAAAGCAAAGCACAATGTGCTGTCAGTGTAAGCAAGACATGTACATGGAACATACAGCTGTCACATGAAGACTGCCCTGGATGTGACAGTTGAGGCAAAGCTTGTTTCTGTGGTAGAGGTCTATTGGCATTTTCATTGTAGTTCATATAGGAATTTATCTGATGTTATCTTTTAGGCTTTGTAAGCAAGTACACAGCTGATGTGAAAATGTTGATGTTTATTCTAAATACATAATAAATATTAAGAATACTTGATTGGTATTTTATGTCCCCTATTAAATACATATTACAAAATATAATAACAAAACAGCAAGACCATTGAGAAGTATGTCCTACAAAAACACCAGGAAAGCAAAACATTCGTGCTGTCAATGTAAGCTACGTGTATATATGGAACATGCTGTTGTCCTGTGTGCAGACTGTCTTAGGTATGATAACTATGGTAACGATTGTTTTATAAAGTACTATTGGTATTTTTATTGTTGCTCATATGAAAATTTATTTGTGCTTCTTTTTTTAAACTGTGTACACCAAAATTTTGATTTTTTTTTTTTTTTTTTGGTACTGAGGCTCAAACTCAGGATCTTGTGCTTGCCAGGCAGACACTTTGCTGCTGAGCTAAATCCCTGGCCCTTGATGTTTTTTTTATAAACAGTCAATAAATATTACAAATTCATTTTATTTTTTGTGATTTTTTCCTGTTAAGTACCCATTGTTTAGTACAATAAAATTCATAAAATTAAAATAATTCAATAGCAATATTCTAAAGAATAAACGTGGGTCTGCAGGTCCATGTTTCTGTGCCTTTAGCACTAGTGTTATACTCCTATTAATGACATCCTAGGATACCTTAAAGGCCTTTACTATTTTCCATTCCTTTAATGACATCAACTTCTGGTAGGGTGACATTCTCTCACCACCTGTTTCTATCACCATTTATGAGGGCATACTCAGGGGATTACTGTGCAACTATTATCTCTAGACAAAGCAGTTCCTTGAGCTTCCAGTTCAGCATGTTTAAAATAGGAAAGCTTCTATTTAAAGATTACTATCCTGGTTAGAACGGTTTTTAAGCATTAATTAGTACTCAAAAACTCACAGCCCTTTAATAAATTGTTGGTCTAGGGAGTAACTTCCAACTTAAACAATTAGTAGTGAAGGTCCCTGAACTATTTTGACACCTTAAGTAATTTTCTCAACCTCTGAACACTTAGCACTAATTGTCATCACAGTAATTTTTGGATTTCTGAGAGCAGTTTTATTGGCAGTTATATTGCTTCAAAGACAGGACATTTCAGAGGTTGTGTTCTGATGGATTTTAGAAAGTTATTCATTAGCTCAAATAATTACTTAACTCCACTCTATGCGTCAGGCAGTTTTAGATATATAGCAATGGCCAACTGGGCATAGTGGCACACACCTGTAGTCCCAGCACTTGAGAGGCTGAGGCAGAAGGATTGCTACAAGTATGAGGCCAATCTGGGCTACACAGGGAGTTCAAAACTAGCCTTTAAATAAGCAGCAAGAGACCCTCAAATAAATAAATAAATAAAATAAAATAAAATAAAATAAAGTAAAAAGCAAGCAAGCAAGCAAGCAATGGCCAGTACAAATATCTGACTTTTATGACTTTCATTTTAGTGTCTGTGAGGGAACAGGAAAACAAACAACAACATGTAATAAACAGGAAAGACTTCACTAAGTAAATGCTTATGCAGAGTCTTTAATCAAGTTAAGAGAATAAGTTATCAGGGCAAAGTATATTCCAGGCAGAAGAAACAAGTGCAAAAACCTAGATGCAGAAATATACATGGAATGCTTGAAGAACAGAAAGTGTGCAATGTGAACAGAGTAAAGTGCAAGAAGGTGCTGATGCTCGAGTAGTTATTTTCATGCAGATGAATAATTACTGAGGACCTGTTACATGCTAGGAAGTAAGTATACCTGGTGTTTTCAGTTAGTGAGTAAGACCACAAATTCTGGGCTCAAATTTGGACTGGAATTCTTACTGTTGAGCTGTTTGTAGTACAAGAATTAATTCAACATTTTGGGCCTATGCTCTTATCCATAAATTAGTATGCTAAAGACTTAAATGAGGTAATATATTCAGCACAATACCCAATATATAGCAAATGCTCAGCAGATATTTGCTGTATTATACCTGATATCTCATGTTCCCAACAACTTTAAGGAGTCTTCTTTGTTGATTTTTGGCAGCACTGGGGTTGAACCCAGAGCCCCACGCATGCTACGCAAGTGCACTCTGCTACTAAGCTATGTTCCCCGTACCTTAAAGTTCAGGTAATTTATAAGATATACCAAAAGGCACAGACTGGAATGGAACATAAACCTAGTCCTAGGTACCTATGAAAAATATTGAGTCAGCTGCAAGAAATTACACCCACTATCAATCTGAAATTGAGTCTGGATTGTGCTTTTTCTTAACCACATTGTAAGTGCAGTCAGGATCAAAAAAGACACTGAAGCTAAAGAGGGGTTCTTCAAAGATAACTGACCTTACACCTTTGGCCTTTGTTAACTGGCCACAAGGAAGAAGTTATTCTTCATTTTTCTACCAAAGCAGAAAAAGTACTTTCTCCCAATGTTTTTCTTCAGAGCATTTCTGTGATAATGCAATCTTTTAACTCCAGTGCTAGGATAAGCCTTCTAAATAATTCCCCTTTTCTTCATTTTACATGACTAACATAGTGATCTGCACAGAATATGCACAAAGTAGTCTGCTGTTAATAATAACCATCCCCCAGGCAAATCCAACACCAGGATTTAAGAATCTAGAAGAACAATTATTACCTTTTGAGACTGGAGGACAGTTGCCAAACATCATCAGGATCCATCCCTGTAGGATCTTTCCTGTGAGCCACAAGAAAGATGCTCTTCTCCTTATATGAGGTATAAATGGTCAGAATCCCCATCATCACAAAATAGGTTCAAATAAAGTTAAAGTGAAAACACACAAACATGCAAACAAAAGAGAACACACTGACAAGAGCCATCCTTCACAACAGTCCTAAAAAGAAAATGGTCAGTTTTCTACTACTACGAATGTAGAGGACCACCTGGACCACTCTCCTTGAAAGAGCAATACCTCCATTTTGGCTAAACCTGGCCATTTCCATGTATTGATATGTACAGAGCTGGCTAGCACTTTTCCTTATCCCTTCAATTGGCTTTAAGCAATGCAAATTGGTCTAGCTGAGGTGCTGATGTGTAGTCTTTGAAGCAAAGGGACAAGTCAGTGTTACCTTGCCCCTTCCCCCAGTAGCTCCCAAAAACATGTGTAAACTGGGAAGGAGGGAGAGCCACAGTGTGGAGCCTTGAGATAAGAGGCTATGACTTCCCAGAGCCTAAGATTACACATCAGAGCTGAAGCACCAACCCCATAACATTAGATACTACCTTTAACTGCGTAATGCAGATTACTTTCTGCACATTCTTCTCTCTGCATATTGTGGAGGCAATTTCAGGCCTCCTACCTAGCCCAGTTCACAGAACTCACATACTTCCCACCATTCTCACTGTCACCCATCCCCCAGCCACTTCCTTCTTCATGAATTAATAAAATCCAGGTTAGGCCCTGGGTCGAAGACTTTGTTCTGATGCACCTTCATCCTGGCTGGACTTACAACTTTCTCCCTTGGCTCCCCACAACTATAAATATGCCTTGGTGTCTTTAGTCTCACCGTGGGTTGCACTAGAAGTGATAGAATTAACTCGCCAGAATTCCAATAACTTTTCCCTGGGATTGCAAATATAAGCTTCCCAGACCAGGAAGAGAACTGGGAAGACATCTCTACAACAATAGCACTGAAAATTTAGCTATTTCACTTTCATCTTTATGTGTATGTACCAAGAGAAGCAATGTCTCTGGTTAAATCTTCAAACATCTCTGAAAAGAAGAGAAAAAGACATATGGCACAAACCATCTCTCATCTTTTATGTTCAAGGACAACAAAAGATAAAAGATGATCTTGTTCCTAGTTTGTCAAATTTTTGTTATAACTTGTGGTAATTTCTCACTAAAAAACACAATAATCACAGTGGATTTGACCACATGCAACCAATTTCAAGGGTCAGTAGAAGAAAACTGACTTCTAAACAGTTTACTGTAAGATTAAATACTTCCTACATTAGTATAGATTTCTTACATTCAGTTTTTGACAGTACTACCATATCTGAGCCAGAAACTGCCTTGGGAGTTTTCTGTACACTGTGTCACTTAAGTTTTATTAACCAGAGATACAGAATAGTACAGTACAAACCACATGGACTTGTGAGTTAAGTCCTAGATTCAAATCTTGGCCTTTTTATCACTGTGACAGATTACTTTCTTTCTCAAGTATCTTCACCTCTAAAGAGGGTAATATGGATGTTTTAGAACTGTTATGAGGCTTTCATAGTGTCTACCACAAAGAAGGCATTTATAATGGCAATCACTATTATATATAAAACTGATGTGATTATGAGATCTGCTTTGTTTTAAACAAATATAACCAAAGTAATATCAAAGCAGTTCTCTTGGGAGACCATACATTTGTGACAATGCTGCTATCATTGTTCAAACCTCTTTGGAACTCCCTTGGGAACTATCTCCAGACTCTATGGCATATTCTTTTTTTTTTTTTTTTTTTTTTTTTGCGGCACCAGGGATCGAACTCACAGCCTCACACCTGGCAGATAGGCACTTAAGCTGCTGAGCCAAACTCCCGGTTCTGGTTTTTTGAGGCAGGGTCGCACTATGTAGCTCAGGTCGGCCTTGTGCTCACAGTGTAGCCCAAGCCGGCCTTGAACTCACAACGCTCCACCTACCTCAGCCTCCCGAGTGCTGGGATTAAAGGCGTGCGCCACCATGCCCGGCTCATATTCCTTTTGAAATGCCTTAATAGTGAAAATTTCGATTGCAAAGATTAATGTGATAACTGAAAGGAGTCAAGGATCACTTGGTGTCAATTCTGGGGACTATGATTTGACATCAATTTGGACAGTACTATTTTTGATCAGGATCTGCTTTATTAGATGGCTTGCTAACTGCCTTTACAGGTAGAATTTCTTACTGCTATATTGTTTAATGTTTTGTTTTAAACAACCCTGGCACATGGCAGACATTCAGTAGCAAAATTTAACTGACAGGTTTTTCCCCATGTGGCGCTAGACAGCGCCTCCCTGTGGTCTTCTCGCGAATCCAAAAGTTAAACCTCCCACTTTTCATGCTCCTGATAATGTTCCTCCAATCAGCTGTCAATATGTCATTCTGTCCGCCCCTTCAACTCTGCCCATCAATTCCAAATAAAGCCTCTGGTTTTTTTCCTGAACCTTCCAGAGGGTGCTTGCCTCTCTTCTGCAGCTCTCCTGTCCCCACAATAAAGCCTTTTTCCTTTCTTCCTGTTTTTTTCTCTTGTGCATCTGAAGACCAAACAGTAGCCATCATAAATGAAGTAGAGAAGTATGTACTAATATGGAAAGATATCCATTACTTCTTAAGTTAAAAATAAAGTGCACAGCAGAATGTACAGATAGACTAAGTATACAGTATGCACAAATGAACTAGTAACAAAAAAATTGTTCCTTACTTTTGGTAGTAAGAGTTATAATGTAAATTCTTTGTATTTTCATAAATAACACCTTTTTATAAATAACCAAGGTTGGTTAAGTGACAACCGTAATTCTATGTTTATCATAAAAAGGGGAAATTCGCAACTTGCAATGGGATTACATACTTAATGGAAATTCATTAACATGCCTAACCTAGCAAACATCACAGCTTAGCCTAGCCAAACCTGAATGTGTCAGAATACGTACATTAGTGTTCAGCTGGGCAAAATCACCTAACAGAAAGCTTATTTTGTAATAATGTGCTGAATATCTCATGTAATTTATTGAATGCTAAAAGTGAAGAACACTTCCATATCATCATAAAGATGGAAAATCTTAAGTTGAAACATTTTAAATTGGGAACTGTCTGTATTACATACCAAATTCATTATAAAATATCTCATTTAATATTTATTGTAATTCTGAATGTATATTACCCATATTTATATTGAGAGTCTCAAAGTTGGCAGAAGGTCACAAACATCTTGGATTTCAAACTGATGTTCTATAGCTCCAGAAAAGGTTCTTAATTTTATAACACAGACCAAACTCACAACTTATACTCAGTATCTTGAGTCCAGCCCCTCAGGCTCAAGGAAGCTTGACACAGATCTGAATCTTCAAAATTCAATGATTTTCTAATTCCTAG
Organism: Dasyprocta punctata; assembly: GCA_004363535.1. Taxonomy (NCBI): domain Eukaryota; kingdom Metazoa; phylum Chordata; class Mammalia; order Rodentia; family Dasyproctidae; genus Dasyprocta; species Dasyprocta punctata. The sequence continues at coordinate 13,022 of RJWM01028469.1, forward strand.
AATGAATGGCTTCAAGCAGGCTGGTCAAATGGGAAAAGTTCCAGGCCAAAAGTGAATACGGTGTTTTGTTATTACTAATACTATGTTTTGCTCATATTGTAACAACCTCTACAATAACTAAAGTGATTTACAGATTTAAAAAAAATTCAAACTAAAATATCAATGGCACTTCATGAATTTAGATGCCTACAGCTCATAACGTTAAATTCTAATGGCAATAGGTTCTAAATATGAAAGTTTTTGCGGGGAGAAGTATCAGCAGAGATTTCAAAAATGTATAAGAAAACATAAGCATAAAGGATATGATATGACACACAAAGCCAAAACTGGCTTAGACTCTGGAAAGGGGTGTATATAATCCCAAATTAAAGCTACTATGGCAAAGAAACAGGAGATGGTACAGATGGTGAGGCGACCGTCAATTAGACCAAAGTTCTCCACGTATTTGTACTTTTCCAGAAGTACCTAGAGAGAACAAGAAGAAATCAAGCTAAGAGGAATGTTTCCTTCTTACACCTCCATGTATCCTTGATTTCTATGATAAAAAGTTATGTTAAGAATTACGTAAGTGGGCAAATATTTCTCTCCAGTTAGTATTTTATGACTCCAGCAAACACTCAAGCTGTTAATAAAGGAGCTCACAGAAATATTTAATCAACTCCTTATGTCAAATTTTTTTTTAAATCCTCAATTTTCCCCATAGGATATAGCTAAACATTTCTTTTCCCTTTTCAAATGAAGAGATGACTAATTATGGGTAAGTATCCTATCCTCTATAATTTTTTGTGCTCTAAACTACTTAATCTCAACTTTCTTGAGGTAGCCTACATTTATATTTTAACATTTCCCCTTTTTCTGAGAGAATTTTAGAAATTACTGCCTAGCTAAAGTCACTCTAAGTATAATAACAGAAGAGAAAGATCCCCAGGAAGATAATCTGTCATCTGCATAACATGCTCATGGACCACTCCTCAAGAAAGTACCTTTTTGGCAGAATCATCCAAAGAGTTTTTCACAGCAGATCCATCCCATTTGTCAATTTTTACAGGCTTATCATCAATCTTCCACTGTAAAACAAACAGAAAACTTGTGCATCATGAAACGTGGCATCCTAAAGAAAGTGAAGTGAGCTATTTTTTGAGAGCATCCTCAACTACACATAGTATTTATTCCTTTTTGTTTTTTTGAGACAGGGTCTCATTATGTAGTTCAGGTTGGTCTTGAATTCACTATATAGCACAAGCTGGCCTCAAACTTGTGGTGATCCTCCTGCCTCAGCCTCCCAAGTGCCGGGATTACAGGCATGCGCTGCCATGCCCAACAGCATTTATTCTTTATCTTCTAATGCTGGAGAGCTAAAGACAAAAAAATGAGGTTCAAGGACTGAGTCACTAGATCAGGTGGTACCCATATGAAGTTGCCAGTCTCTATGCAGAAAAGTCAAAATTTCCAAGCCCAGAAGAAGAATACATAAATGGGCTAGAGACTTAACTATAACTCACATAACCCATTCCCATTTTACAAACCAAATGTGAATACAGGGGAAAAAAAAAATCCCATGTTAATCCTTTTATTATGCAACACAAAACTCGGATAATACAGATATGCGAATTTATGGACACTAACAAAATAAGGAAGGTCTCCTTTAATACTTTACATAACTTTCACATTTTATTAACATGTCTTAAAGACAGCAAATTCACCATAATCTACTGAAGAGAACACTAAGTCTTAAACTGAAAAGAACTAAGTCTTTGACTCAGTCTATTAAATAGTTTTCCTGCAGCTAAGACACAATACCCATTACCCACATTTAAAAAAGGAAAGGTTTAATTTGGCTCACAGTTTCAAGGGATTCAGTCCATAGTCAGTTGGCTGCAAGGGAGAAACATTATGACAGAAGTGTGTGGCAGAGCAAAGATATTCAGTTCATGGTGGCCAGGAAGCAGAGCAGAGGAATAGTGCCAGAGAGAAAAGGTCCATGGACCAAAGAGTACCCAATCAACATCAGGCCTCCATGACCCACCCAGACACACCCAGAAGTGTGCTTCACTAACACCCTCACTGGCTCCCAAGCCAATCAAGTTGACACAGTCAAGCTTAACCACCACAGAGTCACACCAGTTAAGTGACTATGGAAAACTCTGCTGCAATTTCCTTCATCTATAGAGGTTTAGAAAGTTTCCAAAACATTGCTATACAAAATCAAGTGATTTTCTCACATGTTGTTGGGAGATTTCTGAAATGTCACTACAAGATGTACAAAAATCAGTGCTGAGGATGTAACTGAGTGGTATAGCATCTGCCTAGCATGTGGGAGGCACTGGTTTCAATTTCCTGTCCTAACGTCCCCCCAAAAAAGGAAAAAAAGTATTTATAAAACTCAATTATTTAACATACTGGATTCAACAGTCCTTTCTGAACATTTTTCTATTAATTGCACACATATGAAATAACATGTAAGTCTGCTCACAGCAACAATGCTTTACAGTGAAAAAAAACTGGAACAAGTGTTCATGGATAGGGGACTAGACAGACAAGCTACAGTACATCCAGATATCCTGTAAGAGTGGGACACAGGTGGCAACACGATTTCTCTACATGCATCTTCAAAAATGTTTTTGTTGTGAATGTATCATAGAGTAAAAAATTTTCTCAAATTCAAGTAATTAAGTCAATGTAACTGAAATAGAATAGGTGCTCTAAATAATCTGATAATCTATTATTTTATAGATCACAATAGTCAATTCTTAATCTTTTAAACATGTGTACAAACGCTCCATTTCCTAAAAAGTATAAACCAGGGCTAGGGATATTGCTTGGTGGTAGCCTAGTATGTATGATGCCCCAGGTTCAATTCTCAGCACCATTGGGGTTAAAAACCTAACAAACCAGCAGACAACTCAAAATTCATTTGACTTCAGAATGGATTTTACTGAAAGAAAACATTTATTCCTCATCAACTTTATTTTTGAAGGCGCACTATAATTTTATATTCTAGTACACACACAAAAAAACTGGAATTTGCTGAGAATAAAACCACAAACATAACCCTACTTCAAGTAATTAAAAGTTAATCACATTTTTTTCCTTCACTAATTTTTCTTTGAGAAAACTACTCATGGCAGCATTTTGCAGTATTGAGTCTTATAATCTGTTAGCCTACAAATCATACATTACACCTAGTTTTAAAAATACAAATTGAAGCCGGGCGTGGTGGCGCACGCCTTTAATCCCAGCACTCGGGAGGCTGAGGTAGGCGGAGCGTTGTGAGTTCGAGGCCGGCTTGAGCTACAACGCGAGTGCAAGGCTGGCCTGAGCTACATGGTGCGACCCTGCCTCAAAAAACCAGGGCTGGGAGTTTGGCTCAGCGGCTTACGCGCCTGTCAGGCAGGTGCAAGGTTGTGAGCTCGATCCCCGGTGCCGCAAAAAAAAAAAATAAAATAAAATAAAAATACATATTGAAACAAGAATTGAGTTATTTGTGAAATAAAGTGAAAATAAAGTTATTTAAATTTTTTGGGTCTTTTCAGAACAGAAAAACCATATTCTCATAGAGATCCAGTCACATATCATTGCCTGCAATGCATCACAGAAACTTGCTTCCGCAATTCACAGCATAATTTCTTACCAATTTTTAGGGATAAAACACAGAAGCATAACACATGCTGACATAGCCTCAGCTCTAACTGCACTGCCTGGTACGTAGAAGCAATCTTCAGCGTGTGGAGCAGGAACATTTTCAGGGACTTAAGTAAATAAGATTGTGATTTGATATCTGAAGAGATACAGACATCCATTTTGTGTGCATGAAGTACCTTAGCCCATTTCAAAGCAAACAGTATCTCTGATAAAGGGAGGAAAAATACCTGAAAGGGGAGCAGGGGTTGACAACAGACACTGATTTTTTTGATTGCTATTTCCCATCATTCTCAAAAACTGATCAATTGAAATGTATGTTATTTCTCCTGCTCTCTTTGCTGCTGTTCAGGATATTTCAGAAACTGTTTTTCCCCTCAGTCTTGCCTTCCTTAACACTAAGCACAAATGGCAATAAAAAAAGAAGACCAAGTCAAAAAAAAAAAAAAAAAAAAAAAAAAAAAAAAAAAAAAAAAAAAAAAAAAAAAAAAAAAAAAAAAAAAAAAAAAAAAAAAAAGACAAAGCAAAGGTTAGTATCTTTTGCATGGAACTTCACAGGATATATTACCTCAAAAGGCAGCATGCAGAAATGAGTTAAGAGTGAGACTGCCACCTTTAGAAAAGCCTATTTGCAAGGATGGTCCTTGGCTGACATCTGGTTAATAGTTCCCTGCACTAATATAAAATGTTCTGAAAGCAATGAGAGTGACTTAATGTGCCTAAACTGTTTGTATAAACTGTGTGAATTATGCTGAACACCTTGTCTTTTGGGAGTCTGGCACAGCTAGGCAGAAGGTGCTTAGTTAGTCAGCCCTGAAGGAAACCAGACACTGAGTCCCTAATGAGCTTCCCTGGCAGACGCTTCCCATGTTCTGCCACAACCCTCCGCTGAGGAATTAAGCATTCCTAAGGGACTCCAATGGCAGGACTCAGAATCTTGCACTTGGTTTCTTCTGAACTTACTCATTACAGTTTTGCCCTTTGCTGATTTTGCTTTGTATCCTTTTGCTATAATAAATCTTAACTCATTACTAGTACTATATACTCATTTTGTTCTATGAATCAACAGTCTGAGTATTTTTGGGGACCCTTCACATTGGTAATATTGGGCCTGGGACATAGTTCAGTGGCACAGCACCTACCTAGCAAATGCAAGGTCCTGAGTTCAATTCTTAGTATTAAAAAAAAAAAAAAAAAGATTGGTAATATTGTATTACCAACTACAAGATATATCAGATGCTGTAACTTAATACACAATTTCTCTTCTCATTCTCTCAGGAATATTATAGATACATGCATTTTGGGACAACCAACAATCATATAATGATACGGTTCAGATCAAGAATGACCCCTGAAGCTGGGCGTGATGGCGCACGCCTTTAATCCCAGCACTCGGCAGGCTGAGGTAGGAGGAGCGTTGTGAGTTCCAGGCCGGTTTGGGCTACAATGCAAGTGCAAGACCGGCCTGAGCTACATAGTGCAACCCTGCCTCAAAAAACAAGGGCCGGGAGTTCGGCTCAGTGGCTTAAGCGCCTGCCCTTGCAGGTGCAAGGTTGTAAGTTCGATCCCTGGTGCCGCAAAACAAAAAAAAAAAGAATGACCCCTGAAACTGTCATGTGCACAGAGGCAGGGCTTCTGGTCACTACTAATGTATAGTTTGTGGGAAAGCATCAAATCATTGTTACTGTAGTTGCCACTAATGTGTGTGCTCATAATTTAATCAACATAGTTATTCTATTGTGCAAATAACTGACATAATAAATGCAGCCACTAAAAAGCATTTGTATGCCAGTAATCTTGTTTTTTTGCAGTATTTCTTGGCCACTTTTACAAAAAATAGATTGAAATTGAAAATTTCAGCATATTGCTAACAGTTATAATCTCTTTTTGAGATACAGATTTTCTGAACTGGGATCTCAATTAGGTGACAGTACATATTCTTGTTTTTTCTTTCTTTTGGTACTGGGGATCAAACTTACAACCTCTGGCAGGTGCTCAGGCCACTGCGCTAAATCCCCAGCCCTACTTTTTTAAGACAGGGTCTCACTATGCAGTTCAGGCTAGCCTTGAACTCACTTTGTAGCCCAGGTTGGTCTCAACCTCACAACAATCCTTCTGCCTCAGTGTCTTGAGTGCTGGGATTAAAGGTGTGCACCACCACACCCAGCAACAGTACATATTCTTAAAATAAGTGTCATTTTATTTGCAAATTAAGCTTTTTTTCCCTTATTTTTTGAACTGATTTTTTTCTTACTAAATGTGTACATGTGAGGGGTAGGAGTGCATACATATTACAAGTCAAGTAAGAAATGTCACCCTCCTGGGTCCACCATCAATTTTCATTATCTCCTTATTTTGGTTTAGAAAATTCTGAAATAAAAAAGAAGTAAAATATAAGTGTACAGTTGAAATATCTCAAACTCAACATATACAGGAAGGTATTTATTCTCTTTCCCTGAGTTCCTTCTCTTGAAAAAAAATGTAATTCTCATAGGTAATCATCACTGTCTCTTCCCCCTCATGCTCCTTGTAACTAAGTTATACCAGTCCAACTGCATAACGTTCCCTTTTCATCCTTCTGCTGCTCTTCTGTTGAACATTCAGGTTCTATGCTTATATCAGGGCCCATCTGATATGTCTGTCTCTGGTATTACTCCCCTCCAGACTATCTGCCAGGTTGCCACTAAACTGACTTAAAAACAAACAAACAAATTTGTTATTTACCTGCCTAAAATGCTTCATTGCCTGCCTCAGAATAAAGTTCTTCAGCTTTGTAAACAATACATCATTTCCTACTGTTTTCTCCTCTTGCAGTTTCTATCTACTTTGTGAACTGGGATGGATCACAGAAGGGAGAAAACAGTTTATTAATTTTCTTGTTCGCTTTCTAAATCACAGTAGGGTCCTTCCATTGACACCACTTTCACCCTTTGTCTCCTTCATCTCTCCAGGGTGAATTAGGAATTTTGTGAAGCGATCTACTAATGTCTTTGATATCACTGCATAGCTTCTGCTACACTGTTATTAAACTAGGACAATGAAAAATGATCTTGCTGTGTCATACTCAATAATTGTGTCTTGCTTGACATACTCTAATGAAAAGGGTATCGTCCTTTTTTTGTTTTTTCCTTCTGTTGGTGGCAGTGTAGATTGGTGCAACCACTCTGGAAATCAATGTGACAATTCCTCAAAAAATTAGGATTGGAGGTTCCATTTGACTCAGCTATCCCGCTTCTGGATATCTTCCTAAAAGAATTAAAAACATCATACCATAGCGATATATGTGCTCCCATGTTTATGGCAGCACAATTTTTTTTTTTTTTTTTTTTTGCAGCACCAGGGATCGAACTCACAGCTTTGCACCTGCCAGACAGGCGCTTAAGCTGCTGAGACAAACTCCCAGCCCTCGTTTTTTGAGGCAGGGTCGCACTATGTAGCTCAGGCCAGCCTTGTGCTCACAGTGTAGCCCAAGCCGGCCTCAAACTCACAACACTCCGCCTACCTCAGCCTCCCGTGTGCTGGGATTAAAGGCATGCGCCACCACACCTGGCTTGGCAGCACAATTTGTAACAGCTAGATCTTGGAAACAACCTAAATGTCCATCAACCAAATAATGGATAAAAAAGATGTGGTATTTGTATGTAATGGAGTACTACTCAGCCATAATGAAGGAGAAACTTGAGACACTTATAGGTAAATGGCTGCAACTAGGGACCATACTTATAAGTAAAATCAGACTCACATGTGTAAACACTGTGTTGTCTCCCTAGTGTGAGATAGTTAAGATAGTTATACTACTAATTTCTCTTAGTTCATTAAAAGAAAGGTTTGTTCTAACATTGTTTGGACAATTAAATGCAGATATCTTGTACTCTGAGATAAAGATAACAATACACAATGTATTAACCATTGCTACCCTCTAATTATCATGTTTTGAAATTGTTATTTTTTCTCTTTAAAATAATAATAATAATAGTAAAAAAAAAAATGTGAGATAAATCCTTTTTCTGGAGAGGGAGGTAATTCGCCCAAGAATGCTCAACTGGCAGGTGGCAGAACCAGAATTCAAAGCTAGATAGCAAGCCTGGCTCCATAGCTTGTACTCTTAACCACATATATAATAGAAGATATGCTTTATAAATACAAATGCTGTGCTTTAAGAACGGGTTGACAGCCTAGCCAAGAGACAGGATGTAGGTATGAGGGTAAAAAGAAACAGGATACAGCTTCAGAAAAGCACAGTTGAATATTACTTATCAATTTTAATAGCCAAAACAAAAGAAGCAGAAGCCTTTTTTAATAGTTGCCACACAGAACAAAATACTTCAATAAATTTTGAGCAAAGTAAGTGCAATGAATGAAACCATTCTTTAATGAAGATTAGATTTGCATACTTATTTTTAAAATCAGGAAACAAGAACTGCTGTGCTCTTAAAGTCAGTTTCAGAGGAGCAGAAATCCATTTCTGTTTTAAGGTGGAAATACATTTACATCTCTTTTATTTCTTTATAACAAATGAAATTACATCTGGAGAAATTAAATCCCTTCCATAAAAAATCAAGATGAATCAAAGAGATTGCATCAGCGGTAATACACCCTCATTCCAACAGAACAAGTCTCTCCATTCATTCAGTTCCTACTCCACTTAGAACAGTTTTCCCATACTCTCTCTCACTGGACCTCAGTTTTCACACCTAGAGGCACCATCCTCTAAAGCTGTTTCTGAAAGTTGACGTGGCATTTTCTCTGCTAACTTCAATGCTGTACTTCCTCTGTGATCACTACAGAGAAACCTTCATGGGACATGAGATGCAAGTGGGTGAAGCAATACAAAACAGTATGTGATATTAAGTGACAGTCTAAGTGAAGTGAGTTCCACAGGAATTCAGAATATGAATAGTTCAATGGAAGACTAAAACAGACTTTTCCAAAGGAAAAAAAAAAACACTTGAACAGCTCTTCAATTATGTTTTCTCTTCTGTCCCTCTTAGTTAAATATTCCAAGTGTTCTCTAAGCCTTTTAATCAATTTCTGTTTCTCATGTTAGAATTTTCATCATCCTGTCATTCGATTTATTTATTTATTTATTTATTTATTTATTTATTTATTTATTGTGGCACCAGGGATCAAACTCACAACCTCGCATCTTCCAGGCAGGCGCTTAAGCCACTGAGCCAAACTCCCAGCCCTAGTTTTTTGAGACAGGGTCACATTATATAGTTCAGGCCAGCCTTGCACTCACATTGTAGCTCAAGCCAGCCTTGAACTCACAACGTTCCTCCCACCTCAGCCTCCCAAGTGCTGGGATTAAAGGCGTGCGCCACCACACCTAGCTTTTATATAGTCTTTTACAAAGAATGTTTCCAATATTACACAATTTAACCTTTGCTGTAAGCCTACAATACATGAGGGTCCATATTTCTAACTGCAGTAAGGAAATGCAACAAATTCAGTAAAACTATAAGTTATCCAAAGCCATGTGGCTTATAACTTGTTCCACTAGAATTCATGAAATTCTATTAACTAGTATGGCATACATCCTTATTAGAAAGTTTCTAATTTCTACCTCTTCGAATAACCTGAACCGTTTTCCTATAACCACTTTTTATCACCTCAAAGACCTTCAACAGTTTCCTACTCCTACTTTGAGCAATCTGAGACCTCCTCAAACTGTCACTACAGTGCTTTAAAGAAGCTTTCAGTTAACACACTACCTGAGAAACCTCAGGCACTGCTATATTCCGTGCACCTTTGCTCAAGGAAACTTTCTTACCTAATATGTTTTTCCTATTTCCTCAAACTAAGGTTTAACTTCTATTCTCGGATATCAGCCTTCCCTGGGGGCCTAAACCTTATCAATTAGATTTCAAGAACTTTCTCTCTCCACTAAAAAGCACCCATTTGAATATACCATATGCTTTCTTAAATATACCTAATATTCCGAATATCCCATCTCCTAAATTCAGCCATTCTCAGTACTCTATGATAACTAACTGCATTTCTGATGTAATCCCCCAATCACCATGCATCTGTGTTGAATACTACTGTGTACAGAGGTTATCTTACTTAATTCTCCCAAAAAAGGTAAACTCAGTGAAGTTAACTGACTTGCCAGTCTTCATACTGTTTGTAAGAAGCAGAGTTAATTCAAAGTCAAAATCTTACAATCTCCAAATCCAGGTTCTTCTAGTGACATGATGACATCATATATAATATTTAGCCTTCTATATCCACAGACTGCACATTGGCAGATCAACCAATCATGGACTGAAATACATACTTAGCAAAAACTGCATCTGTCCTAAACATATAAAGACTTATTTTCTCTTCTCATTATTCCCGAGAGATTTGTAATAGTCACTTTTCCCATTGCTGGGATAAACTATCTGCCACCTACAACTTAAAAAGTCATTTAGCTCCTTGTTTCAGGGGATTTAGTCCTTAGCAGACTGGATCCAAGGCAGAAACATCATGGCAAAAGAACATGGTGAAGCAAAGCTGCTCAGTTCGTAGCAGCCAGAAAAACAGCAGGGGAACGGGGTCAGAGAGAAAAAGGCCAGAGACCCGATATAGACCCTGAAGTCACACCTCTATGACCTACCTAGATACACTGGGAAGTATGCTTTACTAATTCTCTCAGAAGATCCCAAGCCAATCCAGTTGACAATTAACCTTAGCTGTCACAAGAATACAGCATAACATGTATTTATAGAGCATTTACATTACATTATTAAAAATAATGTACAGATGACTTCAAGTATAATAGAGGATATGTATATATTATATACAAATATTACATTAACTTATATAAGGGACTTGAGCCTCTTTAGTTACCAAAATCTGCAGGGGGCGGTTCTGGAAGTGAACCCCATTTACACCAAGGGACAGTGTATTCTGTAATCCATGTTTCAAAAGAAGGTCCATGCTTAATGTTTGATGACCTATGTGAAGGTAGAGGAAGAATAGTCAGTAGGAAGGAATGAGCACAGGTTGTGAAATCCTCACCCAGCAAAAAAGGCAGGATTTGTCTACAAAAATATCTCTCAATTCCCAATGCTCTCACTTCTAGAAGCATTTTAACCATCTCAACCTCCAGAACACGTTCCTGTTTCTTAAGAAGAGTCAAAAGTGCGAGAACCACTATATAACTCAAAACCAATGACTTTCAAAAAGATGAGCAAAAAGGTCTGGATCTGAACTCAATATGATTGATCATATATTCCTTTCTTAAGCACCTACCATGTATTGAGCACAAGGAAGTCTGAAACCTTCACAGTTAAAACTAAAATATCCTGTATATTATGTCAAAAACACCATGCTTAGTACTTATCAAGTTAGTGTAAGGTCCTATAATGAGAGAACTGGAAAGGATCTTAGACATCTTAAGATTTAATCCCTCATTGTGTAGGTGAGAAAACAAAGGGAAAGCATGCATACTTCAAGGTCACAGAACAAACAGTGGAACCCCACTTTCCATACAACTGTTTCTTCCAAGATGCTGTGCAACGGACAAGAAATGCCAACCTAGAAGTAGTGTCGCCCCCCACCCTGTCCTTCTTGCTAGGACTACAGTTTTTAAAATATTGACGAGCAAAGTGAGAAAGGGGTAAGTGGGACCAAAGAGTACTTGGTGGCAAACAAAGGGAAATACAAAGGGGAGAGGGCAAAAAAGGCAACAGGGAAAAAAGAATTTTAAGGCTTTTTTCCCAGCAGAAGTCAGTACTTAAATATTTTCATTATGTATGGTTGATAAAAAGGTCGAGAAACTTCAATAAGCGAAAAGACGAGAGCACTTCGGATTCTGTGCGGCATGCGAGGGTGACCATGGTGAAGAGTTTGGAGGATACTGACTGCGCGTGAATTCTTCAATTATTTGTGTTACAGGCTTCTCCGTTAGTGAAATGTGCACTTTCAACAGTGACCCCCCCCCCAGCACCAGAAGAAAACAGTATTGATCACGCTGAAATGTGAGCGTAATCAAGTTATGCGAAGAAGCTATGGTAGCCAGCGTCAAGGACCAGGAACACTTCTAAGAAGGAAAGACCTAAACAGAAGGTTTAAGTGTAGAGACTGTGGGCTACCAGTGCACGCAGGTGAGGTACACAGGGTTTCCATCAAAACGCCGCAGAAAAGGGGGGTGGGGAATAGGAAGATGGATTCGTTGCCTGTCTGGCATCTCCAGGACACGACTGTCTCCAGGAACCGGGTGCTCACCTTATCCAACAAGCCACTGCGGTTGCTGCCTGTCCCGCCACTAGGGCCACAACCAGCTCCACTACTGCCTCCGCCACCACCGCTCCTCCCGCCCAGCGCCGCTGCCGCCGCCATTTTGCCAGCCTCAGTGTCTCCCTCCCCTCCGACTTGTCCGAAATCTATTGGTTGAAGCTACGGACGTGACGCGAAGCGCGATACCTATCGGAATCCGTAGATCGGACGCGCTGACGCCTGGTTGTCAGCGGAAGTGACGCGGGGCTTATCGGGACTTGTAGTTAGAAGCCCCGACGGCCGGTTGCTGCGTACAGAGCCAGTTAAGGCGTCCTGGTTACTAAGGAGTAGGTGGGGACTACAGTAGCAAACACCACCGTGGAGCGGCTTCGAGATCCCCGTAAGGTTCGCAGGCGTGCATCCTGCTTGACCGGCCAGTCGCCTCCGAGAACTGCTCGGAAGCGGAAGCGACGACGGAGGCAGGTGCGACTGGAAACTTAGTTTGCGTGAGTTTCCTCTGTCCCAGATGTGGAGCCTGCAAAAGGGCTGGGAAGAACGTATTCATTCTCTTCTAGCCCCGCTAGAACACTTACCCGATTATATTTTCAAGCGATTGCCTTCTTAGTTGTTAGTCATATTTCGTGTAGAACTCAAATGTACTGAGTGCCTCCTGTCTTGCCAATCAGTGCCCTACGTGCATTCTACTGTACATTCATCTTTCTCTCACATAGCTCCGGAACAAAAT
>RJWM01028470.1:0-25581 GCA_004363535.1 Dasyprocta punctata
ATAAACAGAAAGAAGTTATTAAAGAGTTGGGTGTGTAGCTCAGTGGTAAAGTAATTGCCTAGCATGCTTGAAATCTTCCTGGCAGAGGTCAGTCTCCAGTGGATCCTGGCTACTCACCACAACCTGAATCTCCACCAGCCAGTCTCCCCTCCTCACTGGGACACAGCAGGCAGCACCAGAATCCGATGGCTTCAAAGTCCTAAATCTTTTTTTTTTTTTTTTTTTTTCCAGTACTGGGGATCACACTCACAACTTCACGCCTGCCAGACAGGCGTGTAAGCCATTGACCCAAACTCCCAGCCCTGGTTTTTTGAGGCAATGTCACACTATGTAGGTCAGGCTGGCCTTGGACTCATGTTGTAGCCCAAGCCAGCCTTGAACTCACAACGCTCCTCCTACCTCAGCCTCCTGAGTGCTGGGATTAAAGGTGGGTACCACCACGCCCAGCTAAGGCACTAAATTTTAAAAATACACGTCTGGATCTACATTTAAAATTTTCATTTTAGTTGGTCTGGGGTGATTTGCTAAATATGCGTCAAAGAGCAGAGAAGTGATAGCTGGGCAGGGGCATGGCAGTGCCTGGAATCCTAGCACCAGGGAGACTAAAGCAGAAGAATCACAATTTTGAGGCCAGCCTGCATTAGATAACGAGATCCTGTCTCAAAAGCAAATTTGCAAAGCAAAGAATTGAATATTTTCCTCTCTAAGCCAGCAAGACGTGTATAGTTAAGTGCTTGAGAAAGAAGTGGGAGGGAATACTCCAAACTGTCAACATCAGTTACCTTTGACAGAGAGGTATGCATTTAAAAAAATTAAAAACAATAGCAAGGCAAGGGGAAAGAATTAAAGAAGATTCAACAAGACACTTCATGTATCCTGAAGTGATTTGGTTTATGTGTCAGTATGAACCATAACAAGCCACATGACTACAACTCCCAATGTTGTATCTGTGGTTATCTCTCTGTGATGGGATTTCAGGTCATTTTTACTTTCCTGTTTATTCATTTCTGTATTATGTGAGTAGTTTAACATGAACATTTATGTATGTCAGGAAAAAAACAGCTATCTTTATTTGGATGGTATCTCCTCTTGTCCCCTTCAAAAAAAAAAGAGCAAACACCCTCCCCCCTACCCCTGCAGTTCTGTTCCCTGTCACAGATGTTTGTCCCTGAATCTCTCCCAGCTATGGGAGCATGGATGGCAAGAACCAAGATCCATCTCTTCCTGCACATCCAGGACTGACACTTCCATTGGTTTAAGCTCCATACACTGCACGTGCCCAGGAGATACTTGTTCAACAGAGGGCGACTGATAATGTCTGAACACTTTCTTCATGATTGCCTGAAGGGGTCTTATCAATTCAATGAGATAGTAAACTCCAGGAGGACAGGGACACACTTGACCTTCCTTTTACTCCTCTTTCCTCTATCCAGCTCCTTTGGGAAGGGAGGATTTGCTTGTTTGTTTGTTTGTCTGTTTGCTTTGACTTTTTGACACAGCTTCTTCACTATGTAGTTTGGGCTGGTCTTGAACTATGAAGCCCAAGCTGGCCTCCAACTCACAGTGATTCTCCTGCATCAGCCTAAGTGCTGAGATCACAGGCATGTGCCACCATGCCCAGCTCCAGCTCTTATCTGGACACACAGTAACCCTGAATTTAAAACCAAGACCAAAGCCAGGGTGGGAAAAAAATCTGTAAGAAGGAAGTCCGCGGTCACTTGTCTGTTTTAGTGTCATCTTTTGCTTCAACAGCAGAGGGCGCGTTTTTCCTGTACTGTGAAAGTGGCCCAGTCTACCTTAGCCTGAAGAATTTCTGGAGTCGCTGGTCAAGCATGGGGAGTCTCTGGGCAGGTGTGAACAGTCGCTGGGCAGGCGTGGAAGCACACGACTGTAATCTCAGCACTTGGGAGGCTGAGGCAGGAGGAACACTGTGAGTTGGAGACCAGCCTGGGCTACATAGTTCAAGTCTGGCCTGAACTACCTAGGGAGACTCAGTTTAAAAAAAAATTTTTTTTATTCCCAGAGCCATGGGATTAAAAAAAGAAAAACCTCAGATTCAGAGTCCAAAGCCCCACCTCCATTGTTCCTGAATCAGACTCCTGAACAAACACCTCAACCAATGTTCTTACCTTAAGCAATGTTCTCAGTCACAGAACTCCACCTCCCACCATACAGGGTGTGAGCTCCTGCCCTGGACGTGTTTACAAGACTGAGAGCCTGATTCCAACCATCAGAAGGGAAACCTTTGATAAAAAGATATTAATCAAAATGAGCAAATTTTAAAAATGGCAGGAGCTCCTAGGGCTAGTTGAGGGCACTGCCCAAAGGGCAAACTATTACCAGCACTGCCTTGCACCGTTTGTGTGAACAAGTCCCAGAGCAACTCTGAGCCTCGGTTTCCTCATCTGTTGTTGTGTTTCTACCACTTGCGACTCCAAGAGTTTTGCCTGACACAGATGGGAACTTCAAGGCCTCGCTAAGGTGGCAACATGGTATCAGGACTGCTTGCTGCCTGTGAAATCCAGTGGCCTTTCTTTGGTCCATGGAATGGGAGGTGGTTCGCCCCTGCTTATCAGTCCCCTCCTTCTGCTCTACACCAGGGCTGCCCACCAGCTGGGCTCAAGGCTCCTCAGAAGCACAGAGCTCCTCTGTGCCCCAGAGCCTGTGGCTATCCTGTCTTTTCAATCTCTTCTTCCCATCGGTGGCTCCTTTTATCCTTCCCCTCTGCCATGGTTGAAATGATTGTGATTCTCCAGATTCATGTGTTGAAACCTTCTTCCCACTGTGGTGGTATGAAGAGGTGGTGCATTTGGAAGGTGGGATTCCTGCCCTCATAAAAGACTCCCAAGGGAGCTGTGTCCTCCTTCGGTCACTGAGATTGCACCAAGAAGGTGCAGGTGACCCACACCTGTAATCCCAGCCACTTAGAAGGAGGACCACAAGCTTGAGTCCAGCCTAGCAACTTAGTGAGACTCTATCTCAAAGTAAAAATTTCTAATTAAAAAAAAAAAAGAATCAGGGATGTAGTTCAGTGAAAAGGCTCTGGGTTCAATTTCCATTAATTAAAAAAGAAGGTTGCCATCAGAAGAAACAAGGCCTCACTAGGCACCCCTGCCTCTTGAACTATGAGAAAGAAATGCTCTGTGTTTCTAAGCCATCTGGTGTACAGTATTTTGTTACAACAGCCTGAACAGACTAACCTGGACTAACCCACCACCACCAGACCATGTGTGGTAGGCCTGGTCTCCATCCTGATGCTATTAGAAGAGGGTGGAAACTTTCAAAGGTGGAGCCTGGTGAGAGGACTTTGGGTCATTGGGGGTGTGGCCTTGAAAAGGACTGTAGGACTCTTGCTTCTTCTCCCCCCCCACCCCCATCTCTAGTGGCAAAGTTTATGCAAGAAAGCAAAAATGAAGAATGGAGAGAAATTGGCTCTGCAGAGTGAGCTTGGGCCATGTAAACAGAAAAAGAAAGTAAGAGTGAAGATAAAGTATACACCACACCTGGGAAACACAGTGTGGGCTCTCACAGAAAGGTGTTTGGCTCAGGCATTGTTGTAGGGATGGGAAACTAACTTAGCATCTTACCTCTCACCTTGAATAACACCTTCAACAAAGCCCTTTCCAATGTGTTCTTCACAGTGTCTGCACTGCGTTTGGTTCTTTGAAATGCTTTTTAACATTTGCAGTTATATATGTGTCTCCTCCAACAGTTGGATATGCTATGGATTCTGTTTTGTTCACAACCAGAATAAGGCCAAGCACCTACCAGGTACTCATGGAACGTGTGAAGAATGAATCTGTGAATGACTTCCCTCTCCATCATCTCTGAAGAGCCTGTTTGATCACTTAATTAACTCTTGACTTTATCAAGATTGTCATTCCAGCTCAGCTGATTCTGAAATTAATAATGTGCCATTAAGATGTTAGGTTTAGCTATATATCATGTAAAAACTAAAAGTGACAGTGATATAAACATATGTTAATTTCTTGCAGAAGTAGGTAGTCTAAGATGGGGGGAGGGGCAGTCCAATGTCACCAGTGCTGTTACCTTTCTGGTTGTTCACTGGTGGCTTTTGTACACAAGTTACCTTACTGTCCCCTATGGCTGCTGCAGCTCCAGCCATTACACCCAAATTTCAGGCAGCAGGAAGAGGTAGAAGGAAAGACAAAAGCAATAATCAAAGCTGAGACTCTTGAGAGTCTCATACAATACTTTTACCTACAGTTCAGGGAGCAAAGTACAGTCACATGGCCTCAACTAGGTGCAAGAAAGACTGGGCAATGTCTTTATCCCAGGCAACCAGATCAGGCTTCTGTTACTAAGAAAAAAAAGAGAAAGACTCTATATTAGATATGAGCCAAGCATGATGGCACACACCTGTAATCTCAGCAGTGTGGGAGGCTGAGGTCTGAGGATTGCAAATTGAGTCCTGCTTGGCGAGAGCCTGCCTCAAAATCAAAATAAAATAAATAAAATAAAAAGTGCTTGCTGGGCATGGTGGCACACTCCTGTAATCCCAGTACTTGGAAGGCTGAGGTAGGAGGATCGTAGCAAGTTTGAGACCAGCCTGGGCTACAAAGTAAGCTCAAGGCCAGTCTGAACTGCATAGCGCAATCTTGTCTCAAAAAGACTAAACAAATAAAATAAAATAAAATAAAATAAAATAAAAAGAGCTTTCCTGGCAAGCACGAGGTCCTGAGTTTGCTTGCCAGTATCCCCTAAAAAATAAATAAAATAAAAAGGGCTAAGGAGGTAGCTCAGTGATAGAGTAACCCTGAGTTTGATGTTCAGTATTGGAAAAAAAAAAGAATTTATACTAGTTATGAAACTGGTTGCAAATGATCATGGCATCTTTGTTTATTGAGCATGTACTATGTGCTGGACAATGCCAGGAGCTTAATAAATGTGCCCTGCTCAAATAAGATTGGCCTCTGCCTCTTCTGTAGCAAGGGAAATACACACACACAGGAGTGCAGACACACAGGTGCATACCCCATTTCACCACAAGCCACTGATGTTAGCTGTCTTTGTAATGTGACCCTGAGTAGGGGGTGACCTCTCTTAGCATAGTGTCAGGATTCATGAAATTAAATCAAAGTGCTGCAACTCAAAGGAATATGAATTTCCTATCTAGAACATAGCGGGGAACATTCTCAGATGGAATTTTGGGGGGGGGTTGAGGCATTTAATTTTAACTCCTTGAGAGCCACAACCTGGCCTGCAATGCCCCACTGTTCCAGCCAACCCTCCAACAGAGAGCAGCCCCTCACTCTGTGCCCTGGAGGAACGAACAGACAGTGAGACCAAAGTCTCCCAGCTCCTTTGCAGGTCAGCAGAAACAGAGAAGAAAGGCTGTTGACTCAGTAGGCTCTGGGAACTGTGTGTTTTGCAATTTGCAAAGAAACAATCTGTTGCTGGGTATGGTAGTGCACACCTGTAATCCTAGCACTCTGTAGGGAGGCTGAGGCAGGAGGATCGTAAACTCTCTGCTACAGTTTTCTTACAACAAACAGACACAAACCAGGCACGATGGCACATGCTGTAATCCCACACTGAGGCAGGAGGATCACTGCAAATTCAAGGCCAGCCTAGGCTACATAATGAGTTCAAGTCCAACCTGAACTATATAGCAAGATTCTGTCTCAAGAAAACAAACAAACTGAGTCACCAGGTCCCAGCTACAAGGTGTGACAGCACCCAGAGGGGATGGTCAGCCAGAGATGCTCTTCTGGGCCCTGGGGATCCAAAGCCGTCCCTGGAGCCAGACCGCACCAGGCACACGGCTGACCTTAGTCTCCAGTCACTCCTGCCTCACCTGAAGAAGGGATGCCCAGTGGCAGATTTCAAAGCGCTCACTGCTCACCATAAATCACACCGTTACACTGCCTGGCAGCAAAAGGCCCAAATCCTTGATCAAGCTGCGCGCATCACAGGGCCGGCTTCTCTTTGACTAAAATTGACTCTTCGCTGTTTCGCTTTGTTTTTTACCACCGCGGCCCCCTGCTTTAACCCCGCATTGTGTTACGCAGCTTTGACTAGGGGTCAGTGAGGATGTTTTCAAGTGAACATCAACACAAGCACAAAAGTCCTGAAGCCCCGCTCTCCCAGAGGAAGGCTGTGTGATGACCGATACAGAGTTGGAGCGGGTGCTTCTGCTGCAAGCCAAAGGCCACCAGAGACACAGAGAGCTGGAGCAGGCAAGGAAGGGTCCTGCGCTGCGACTTCCTGAGACTTCAACTCCTGGCGCATTGAAAAATAATGTGCGTGTGGTGACGTGCTGCAGCCAGAGTGGTCATGCTGGGGGGCATGTCAGTCCTGGTGTTGATACCTCACCAACAGTCCCTGGACAGATCGAGAGAAATTTGTTTTATTTTGTTTGTGGTTGAATCAGGGATTGAACCCAGGACCTTCCCACTGAGCTGTGTCTCCAGATTTTAAAAAAAATTTTTTTTTTGGTACCAGGGATTGAACTCACAACCTTGTGCCTGCCAGGCGGGCACTTATGCCACTGAGCTAAATCCCCAGCCCTATTTTTTGAGACAGGGTCTCACTATGCAGTTCAGGCTGGCCTTGAACTCACTTTGTAGCCCAGGCTGGTCTCAAACTCACAAGGATCCTCCTCCTCAGCCTCCTGAGTGCTGGGATTAAAGGTGTGCACCACCATGCCCAGCTCTTTTTGTTTTTTGAGATAGGGTCTCATCAAGTCACTAAGTTGCTCAAGCTATGCTCGAACTTTCAATCCTTCTGCCTCAACCTCCCCAATAGCTTGGACTACAGGTGTGCACCACCACACCCAGCCTGAGATATTTCTGAAACCATGAGAACCTCTCTGTGCAATCTTCTTTCACATAACATTATAAGCCACTGCATAGCAACTGTTGATCTTTCGCTGCACATAGTGGAAAGCCTGGCCTAATCCTTTCTTGCGCATGCCCCTGGGTGAGTGGCAGTCAAAGCAAAGAGCAGTGGGGAGAAGTGAATCCTTGACCTCTTAACATCCTACTAAAGAAAAGGCAAATAAGAAAAAATGCAGGCCAGGTGTGGTGGTGGCACACACCTGTAATCCCAGCAGTAGGGAGGCTGAGGCAGGAGAATCACTGCAAGTTCGAGGCCAGCCTGGGCTACACAGTGAGTTCAAAACGAACCTGGACTACACAGTGTGATCCTGTTTCAAGAAGCAGAACAAAACAAAACAGCAATAATATTTTTAAAATAAACAGGCAAGTCATTAAGACTCAATGTCCCCTCCCTCCACACTGGGCCAGCTCACTCCTTGTATTTCCTCCATTGCAGAGTGAAGGAGGTGGATGGGAAGAAAACACTCTGAGAATGGGTCAGCCTGGCTGCCGGTGAGCAGCCATCTCATCCGCAACACTAATTCCATCCGCCTGTTTTGCTACTCCTGGCCCCGTGGCTGCAGTGTGCCTTTACCAGAAAACCAAGGCCTGGCCTCAGACTGGGACCCCGACGGCCACACCTCCAGCCGCGCTCCGTTTTGTGAGCGTCACACCTATCGCCCAGAGCGGGTCTATCTGCCAGGCTCCAGCTCCCATGGGACCCTGGGGCTGCCACCTGCCTGCCAAGGGTCCCCATTGCAACCGCTTGCATCCCCTCCGCCCTGCAGTGCGAGTCCAAGCATCTCTTTTTTTTTTTTTTTTGGTGGTACGAGGAATCAAACTCACGACCTCGCACTTGCCAGGCAAGCACTTACGCCACTGAACTAAATTCCCAGCCCCAGTCCATGCATCTCTTTTATTGCCTTTTGCCTTTTCAAGAATCTAGAGATGAGTAGGAAATGGAAACACAAGAAGGCTAAGACTAGGATAAGAAATGTAGCTTCTTGAAACAACTAAAATAAAGTTAACGTTACAACAAATGTGGGCTCTCTACCCTTGATCAGAATCCTCAGTTTTATTGCCCTGAAACTGCCCCATCTGCAACCTTCCTGGGGTGAGCAGAGCCCAGCCAACCTATCCTGCATTCTCTGGGCCAGACTCTTTGGCTCTATCCTTGACTCCTCACATTCAGTCTTATCCTATACACCACTGGCTTGTAAATCAACACAAAGTTTCCCCAGAATTAAAAGCAAAAACAGAACAGTCCCAAAACTGGGTGGACTGGATGATATATATCATTAGGAGGCCAGGTTCTCCCTACCTTCCTGCTCAGAAGTCCCAAAGACCAACTTCACTGAGGGCCAGTTACCCTCATGTTCACAAAGTAACTGCCACCACTCAATGAGACATGGGCCTCCTGGCAACAGGAGGAACTACTGGCCTCCAACACCAACCCCTTAGTTGTATCTCACTGGCCCACTGGCCAAAGTCTATCTCTTAATCTATCACAGGCAAAAGGGCGTGAAAGCATCATGATTGATTTAAGCTACTGGTTCTCAAAGCATGATCCCAGGAATACCAACATCAGTCTCCCCTGGAAACCAGCCTTGCTTCCAAAGAGCTGAATCAGAAACTCCAAGAGTGTCCCAGGGAGCTCAGATTTTATAAGCCCTCTCTTATGGTTTGTATCTAGATGTGCCCCCCAAAGCCTCATACAGTCATAAGTGGGGTTTTTTCAGAGGCGGCTGAATCTAGAGCATGTGATGCTGGTAGTCATTAAGAGTGTGTGGTTACTAAATCAGTGAACAGATTGATTTGGTGCTGCCCTAATCCTGGTAGCCTAGATAGAGTATAAACAGGGCAGAAAGAAGTTGCTAAGGTCCCTTGCTTGCTTTGCTATCTTTTACCACCTGTAAACTGTTTCTCCTCTGCAATGCTTATCTGCCACACCAGCCTGCCTTGGAGCCAGCCAACTATGGACTGAAACCTCTACAAACTGTGAGCCAAATAAATCTTTCCTCCTTAAACTTTGAGCATCAGGTATATTGTCTCAGCAATGAGAAAAGTAACTAAAACACCATCCAAAGATGCTGATACACTGTAAAACTGAGGAACCAAGAGACAAAGATGACAGAGCAGTAGACAGCAGAGAAAACAGCCTCTTGGAGAGTTGCTGTCCAGACACTGGAGTATAGCATCTTGAGGAAGACAAGAAGGAGGGTGTGGGTCAACTGGACCCAGGAAGACTCTGAAGTGTGAACCAAAGCCCACAGAGGGAGTGAAGAGAAAAACTTCAATGAAGAAGGCAGTAGCCAGCAGTGCCTTCTCCCTGGGATGGGGCTCACTGTGCAAGAGGAGTGGTTCGAACCTGCGGGTGCACAGTCATGGTGATGGTGACAGCTGGCGACCCCGGAGATCTCTGCAGAGAGATGCAGCAGTGGAGGGGAGTGGTGGACATGGAGGACTGCACTGGATGGCAGTGAGTGCAGAGGATTTAGTCTTTGTGGGTGTGGTTCTGTTCTGTTCTACCTTTTATCTCTTCCATCTCTCTTTTCCTTCATTTTATGCCCCAGTTTCCCCAAGCTGGCATGATCCCTCTTTGTCCTCCAACTTTACTTCTAATCTCTTCCTCTTCTTCCACTTCATTGTTTTCTCTTTAATCCATTTTAAATCTTAACCCCCGAGGGCAAAATTGGCACATTAGGATTTACATACTGCATATCATTTTCTGATTTGTTTTACATTTTGTTATATAATCACAAATCTAGTTCACACGGTTAAAAGTGGCAAATTAAGGGTTAGCTCAGTTTGTCATTTTCTAGGCTGTGTTTGATGCTAATGGTACTACTATAGCCAAAATTGAGGAACTAGGGCAGGGATATAGCTCAGTGGCACAGCGCCTGCCTGATAAGCATGAGGTTGTGAATTCAATCCCTGGTACTCAAAATCAAAACAAAATTGAGGAACCATTGCCTTAGAGAAAAGACTGGTTTTGGGGGAGGAGTTTGGTAGGGCTGGGGATTGAACCCAGGGTGTCAAGTACACTAGACAAGGGCTGCCACCTCCACCGTAGGGCAGAGGGCTTCTCAATCTGTCCTAAAGGAGCAAGCAGGAGGGTGACCTTGAGTGTGGGGGAGACGGCATGGTGTGCGGGGGTTCCCTCTGCAACAGCACCACACAGAGCTAGAGATGGTAAGGGGATCTCCTCCCTTGCAGTCCTGTAGAGGAAAGGGGCTTCCCCTGTAGAGGGAAAGCAAGTCTCCCTACATGAATTACGTCACTGGATCTCACAGCTGTCCTTCATGAGAGGTGTTATTCTGTTTTTTTTTTTTCCAGTACTGAGGTGAACCCAGGGACACTGTACTACTGAGCTACAAGCTCATCTCTTCTTATTTTTTATTTCAAAAGAGGGTCTTGCTAAATTTCCATGACTAAAGTTGAATTTGTGATCCTCCTACCTCAGCCTCCCCAGTAGCTGGGATTACAGGTGTGTGCCATCATGCCCATTTAAATTCCATTTCAAGCAGTAAGGACATGGGTTCAGAGACGAGGCTGCATGCTTGCTGGTCCTCCCATCTATGCCCCTTGAGGCATCCAATCCCTTCTTCAGGGACCTACGGGTGGTATGATAGGGAGAGCAGGTGGCAGTAGAGAGGAGCATTTTGTGTAGATAACTCCAAAACTATCATAAAAGCAACTAATAACTAGTGCCCCTGTAGTTGCCGTTTTGTTTTATTTTGTTTTGTTTCGTTTTGTTTTGTTTTCAGACAAGGTCCACGTGGCCCAGGCTGGCCTCGAACTTGCTAAACCAGCATACTTTTTATTGTCACCATGCAAAAGCTATTCTAAACTATGTCAGTGGTAAAATTCTCTTTCCTGAGTTATATAGGCTCCAAATATTTACTGTAGTTACTGTTGAGTTTTAATAATATTGTGATGGTTGATACGTTGTGTCAATTTGAGCAGTGTAGAAGTTTAACTCAGGGACTCAACAGGGAGCCAGGGTTCTTACTTTGTAAATATCCTCATCCTGTGCAAGAGGAGGACACAGAGATTTTGTGAGTGCTGTACCTGCCCTGGGCAGGGGGTGGTCTGTGTACAATATGAGGGAGGAGAAGAGGCTTGTTCTCCCTTTTGCTCTGGCTGCTGCCTTGAAGTGTTGCCCCAGTGCCATGCCACCCTGCCTTGGAGCCAGTTGATTATGGACCGAAACCTCCAAAAACTGTAAGCTAAATAAATCTTTCCTTCCCTAATTTGGGGCATCAGGTATTTTGTCTCAGCAAGGAGAGAAAAGTAACCAAGATAAATATATACTAAATAGTAGTATAAACATAAACTACAAAAATATAAAATAAGTAAAAAATGTAAAATATAACACACAGTCTGACATATATCCCTGTAATCCCAGCACTCTGGGGAGCTGAGGCAGGAGGATCCCAAGTTCAGGCACAGCCTGGACAACTTAGCAACTTAGCTAGACCCTGTCTCAAACTAAAAAATAAAAAAGGGTTGAGGATGTTGCTCAAAAATTATATTTAAAAAAAAATCACATCTTACTGACTATGTGTAGGCCATTGTCTTATTTTGGTTTTTTCGAGTCAGGGTCTCACTGTGTAGTTCAGGCTGGCCTTGAACTCACTATGTAATGCAAACGGGCCTTGAACTCAAGGTGATCTTCCTACCTCGGCCTTCTGAGTGTTAGGATTACAAGTATGTGCCACCATGCCATGATTTTAGACTTTTTCTTATCATTGTTTCCTAAACCATAGAGTATAGCAAGCATTACACATAGCATTTCCACTGCATGAGGTATTAGAAGTCTTCTAGGGAGCCGGGCTTGGTGGCGCACGCTTTTAATCCCAGCACTCGGAAGGCTGAGGTAGGAGGAGCGTTGTGAGTTCGAAGCCGGCTTGGGCTGCAACGCGAGCGCAAGGCTGACCTGAGCTACACAGTGCAACCCTGGCTCAAAAAAAAAAACAAAAACCAGGGCCAGGAGTTTGGCTCAGTGACTTAAGCACCTGTCTGGCAGGCGCAAGGTTGTGAGTTCAATCCCTGGTGCCACAAAAAAAAAAAAAAAAAAAAAAAAAAAAAAGAAGTATTCTAGGAATGACTTAACATGTATGGAAGGGGGTCCATAGGTTCTATGCAAATATGCATTTATATGAGGGACTTGAGCATCCATGAAGTATGATCTTTGTGGGAGTCCTGGAGCCAAACTCCCAAGAGACAAAAAGATAGTGACGCCAGTGACACAGAAGCAGAACTTATCCTGCTGCCATTTCACCACTCCGTGTGAACATTTGGAGTTTTATTTGTGTTTAAAATTTCAAACAGTGAAACTGAGCAGTGAGGTGTGATACTTTCATTTGGTTAAATTCACCCATGAAATTGTTTCACTGGATTTAAATAATATCTCAAAAATTGAAATGTATTCCTCTCTCCTCCTAATTGTTAATTGTTTTTAAATGAAAGAATGAGTTGAGAACAGGAGGATCATTACTGATTATTTACATGGTTGATTCTGGAAACATTCTTGTTATCTAGAGGAAGGGAGGGTTTTTAATGATGTCAGACACAGTCCTCAGCCTATCTGAAGACTGTTTACATGCCTGAGTCTTGAATTCTGCCCTCCTAGCTGAATGGAGGGCAGAATTCAAGACCCTTCATCCACTCCTCAGAGGACATATTGCAGACAGACCACTTCACGCACTGTGTCACCTCAAGCGCTTCAAAGACCACAGGGACCTTCAGCGGCCACGGTGTCCAGGGCTCGGAGCTGTGCAGGGGAGGGTTGAGCACACCTGCGATAACACACTGGGCCAGGCGTCACCCTGGATGTGGCTGTGTGACTTCGGGCAAGTCCTTCTCTAAGCCTCCTTCTTCATCGCTACCGCATTGCTAAGGATTTTAATAATCACCTGGGATTAATATGAGGATTAGATGAACTAATTTATTATTATTTCACTGTGATTACTCATTGCTTCTTTTTTTCTCCACCTGCTAAGAGAAGAAGATTCTTCCTGACTCAGCTTTGTATTTGTCTATTACTTCTCAGCAATAAGCTACACCTTGGGAGAAACGTAGCAAGAGATTTAGAGAGCTAAGTAGAATCCCTCCTCAGGGAGACCACTTGAGACAAGAAGGAAAGTTTTCAAAAACATTACTTACATTAGCCAAGTGTAGTAGCCCATACCTATAATCCCAGCACTCTGGGAGGCTGAGGCAGAAGGATCACAAATTCAAACCTATCTTGGAGACCTTAGCAATTTAGTGAGAACCTGTCTAACAAAAAAAAAAAAAGAAAAAAAAAGAAAGAAAGAAAGAAAGAAATGAAATGAAATGAAAAGATAAATATAAGATCATGTGATACAGCTATTCCACTCATAGGAAAATCCCAAAGGAAAACAAACGCCCATGTCCACACACGAGGTGTACATAAATGTTTGCAGCAGTTTTATTTGTCCTAGATAAACATCAGAAACAACTTAAATGGCCATCATCCAGTGAACAGATAAGCATAATGTAGGCTATGTGTACTATGGAGTCCTACTCAGCAATGACGGCAAAAAATGAACTATTGATACATATGTACAAGCGCGGTGACTCTCAAAATGACTTGGGAACACAAGTAGGATAGACTGGGCAGGAACAAGGGATTACCAGGGCCATCAGGGAATTTTTAGGAGTAACTTTTAGGACACACCTAATGACAAGCTACTCTCTGAGAAACACATTACTAGGCAATTTTGACATTGTGCAAATATCATAGAGTGCATTACACACACTAAGGTCACCACACCTAGTGACAGAATCTCACTTGACTGTGGTTTTTTGTTGTTGTTGTTGTTTTTGTTTTTGTTTTTTTAAGGTACTGGGATTGAATCCAGGACCTCTGCATGTAGCTACATCTTCAGGCTTTTTTATTTTCTATTTTGAGACAGAGTCTCACTAAATCACTAAAATGTCTATGCTGGGCTGGAACTCATGCTTCTCTTGCCTCAGCCTCCCAGAATGCTGTGATTGCAGGTGTGTGCCACCACATGTGGCTGACCACTGTCTTATACTCATACAGTTCACCAATGACCCAGAAGTTGTTATGTGATACATGACTGTATTAATTATCTTGATGATGGACATAGCTTCACAGGGGGATACTCATGTCAATATTTATCAGATGTCAGGCATGCTGGTACACTCCTATAATCCTAGCACTTGGGAGGCTGAAGCAGGAGGATCACTGTGAGTTCAAGGCGAGCCTAGGCTACACAGTGAGTTCAGGACCAGCCTGAACTACATAGGGAGACCCTGTCGCAAAAAACCAAAAAAAACAGGCAAGGTGGTGCACACTTGTAATCTCAGCACTTGAGAGGCTGAGGCAGGAGGACTGCTTCGAGTTTGAGGCGAGCCTGGGGTACAAGAGTGTTCAAGGCCAGACTGAACTGCATAGTGGAACCCTGTCTCAAAAAAGCAAAACAAAACAAAACAAAAAAACTTATCAGCTAACTGACTTCAACACTCTTAGTGATTGTGTATCAATTATAGTTCAACATAGCTCTTAGAAAAAGTTCTTTAAAAAAAGAAAAAGAAAAAAGAAAACTACCCCAGGGTGGGGTTCTAGCTCAGAGGCAGAACACTTGCCTGGCATGCTCAAGGCCCTACTTTCCATCCCTGGCACTGAAGACAAAAAAAAAACAAAAAAAACAAAAAAAAAAAACTCATTCTCACATTTTTTGAGAGCACAAGAAGTGTTTTGTTGGTGCTGGGTTTTTGTTTTTTGCTTTTTTGGCTTTTTTGAGACAGAGTATCACTATGTAGTCCAGATTGGCCTTGAACTCGATTATGCAGCCCAGGCTGGCCTCAAACTCGAGGTGGTCCTCTTGCCTCAGCCTTCTGAGTGCTGGGATTATAGGCCTGCACCACCATGCCCTCTGAGAAAAAAATTATTAATTACTTCCAATTACATTTTTCTGTCAAACAAGTCACTGGGCAGAAAGTAGGCCCCCAGACACCCTGCTAGATTGGCGCACACACATCACACAAAGAGCTCGGTGCCGTCTCCTAAACAGCTGTGACCCGGCTGATGAGCACAGGCACCAGACCTCATCCAACTGGCGCGGTAGATGGCGCTCCATTTAGACCATAAGGTGCAAACCCAGAAGCCTTTAGGGCAGGTGAGGTAGAATCGGTAAAGCGAGACAAGTAGTGACAATAGGTGAAAGCAGTGATGATGGCATAAAGAATTCAGGAACAGTTAAGAGCCTTGCAGATTCTCAGCGCTGAACAGTAGGCACTGGTGGACTCAACCGGGCAAGGCCCCGGGGCCCAGTCACCAGGCCCAGGACCGAATGCATGTAATACTCCCTGTGCATCATGGGCTTTCCCACAGTGCCTTTCCTCGGTGCTGCCTGTAACCGGTGCACTAGGTGAGCTCCCTGCTGCTCTCCAAATGAGGACCCTGAGACTCAGAGACAACGCAGCCAAGTTTCCAGCCCCAAATCAGAGAATCTAAGACCCAAACTTACTGCTTCTCACCTAGTCTGAGTTTTTCCTCTCGCTTTGCCACACCTAGGTTTTATTGGCCTCATTTACTCTCACAGAATAAATCCAGGGAGAAAACTGAGCTAATCTTCCTTCCCTGGATACTTACTTGAAAGGACAATGAATGAGGAAAAAATATATGCCAGGAGCCCACTAAAGGGCAAACTGGGAACAGTAGAATTAGAGACCACACAGCTCTCCTCCCAAGTTGATACTTTCTGTTTCTTTCTCTGTTTTTGAGACAGTCTCCCTATGTAGTTCCGGTTGGCCTTGAACTGACAGCCATCCTCCTGCTTCAGCCTCCAGAGTGCCTAGCTGACAGGCATCCATCACTGCGCCTAGCTGACACTTTTATTTTTAATTCCAAGGATTTTGGTTTGCGTGCATATATCCTGGAATTATAATGCAGGTAAATGCTCTTTAAAAGAGTCGTTATGTAAGAACTCCAACTGGTAAAATGGATTTGTTTGTTCATTCTACAAATACATGCAGTGATTGATAATAGTGAATAGAGCTAACTCCACACATACCAGGGACACCTCTAAGTGCTTTACAGGTATTAACAATTAATTTCAAAAACCAAGTATATACTGGACATGATGGCACACTCTGGTAATCCTAGCACTCTGGGAAATTGAGGCAGGAAGATTGTCAATTCAAGCCCAGCCTGGGCAATTTAACGAGATCCTGTCTCAAAATAAAAATATGAAAAAAGGTCTGGGTATGTTGCCCAGTGTAAAGACCTTGAGTTTAATCCTCAATACTGCAAATAAATAAATATAAACTGAGTATTTAAGGATGGTTCTGCTATGTCTTGATCTGTGCAGTCTGCCATGACATAATAGCATAGACTGAGAAATTGTTTTCCCATAGAGGCACTAAGGTCAGGGTCAAGGTGCCGGAAACACAGGTTTCTTTCTGAGATCTGCTCGGCTTGTCATTCTCCTTGGGTGGTTCACACAACCTCTCTTCTATGTCTCCTCTTATCAGATCAGAGCCTCACCCTTATGATTTTATTTAACCTTAATTATTTCCTTAAAGTTCCAGTCTCCAAATACCTTACCTTGGGACTTAGGGTTTCAGCATATAAAACAGGGGCGGGAGGGGGATCATTCTGTCCAAAATAGTTATTGTCCCATTTTACAGATGAGAAAAATGAAGCACTGGGCACAGAGAGTGGTCAACAAAATAGATGCTTTCTCCCTACCCTCCCAAGTTGATAAGCTCATGGGACAGACAGAAATTAAATCCTCAGATCAGATGCCACAGTGGAGGGGAGGCAGAGAGAACTGAATGAGAGGGTTAGGAGGGGAGGCTTCCCTGAGGAAGGGATGGGTCAGCCCAAAGGCTGTACCAGGGAGGGCTGAGAGGACAAGCCAGGGGCAAACAGGAGCAAGGTACATTCTAGAAGCTCAAGTATGGACTTCGCAGAAAGCCACAGGGCAGGCAGCTGGAGAGATATGCGCTGGGCTGATCCTGCGTTAGATAGTTAGACTCAGCCCTTAAGGCATCTGGGAGCCATTGAAGGCTCTATACAGGAAAGCAAGTGGTCAGAATTGTAGTACATCTTTTTGGAAGGTCCTTTGAGTGGGAAGAGGGCATCGTGGTAGAATGAGTGATCTCTCCTCCAGGGCTATTTTCAGTGGACATCTGGCCCCTCCAGTGACCCCACCCTCTCCTCCACCAAGGGTAAACAGCTTGGCTCACTGTCCATAAAACTTTTGAGGATGTGGATTTGAAGATCGAGGGTAGTCTCAACCACAAGCAGCTGACACATTTGAGCACCTACCATGTATCCTGCCTTCCTTTTCTGTTTTTCTCCAGTACTAAGGATTGAACCCACGGCTTCCCACCTGGTAAGCAAGTGATGTACAACAGAGCTACCTCCCCGACACTTTTTGTTTTGTTTCATTTTGTCTTGTTTTGTTTTGTTTCGAGACAGGATCTTACTAAATTGTCTAGGCTGACCTTTAACTTGAAATCCTCCTGTCTCAGCCTCCTAAGTTGCTGGAATTACATAGGCATGTGCCACTGTGCTCGCCTACTGTGTACCATTTCATTAACCTTATTTCATTCTTTCATTCTAAGGAGCCCCACAAGGTGTGTGCAGGGACAAAGCCAAGAGCTCCCCAAGCCCACTTCCTCCTCCTGGGCACTGGCTACAGTACATTTCCCAGCCCCTTGTGTCCACAGAAGGCCACGTACCCCATGCAGCTGACACGCAGAGGGTGCTACCCTATCACCAGCCAGGACACTAAACGTCTGGCCTGATCTTTCATGTTTTCTCCTGTCCATGTGGAAGGGAGAAATGAGTTTATGATGGGCACCTTCTCTGACAGAAAAAAACCCAGTCCCTAAATCTGTCAGTGAGAAGAAGGAACCAGGAGCACCCACATTCAACTCTAGGGGAATGAAATGTACCCCTTGTTATGTTAATCCAGAGAACTTTTGGCATTACAGTAGTGAGCCAGTTCTAATCGATGCAAGGGATTTGATAGTATGCTCATTTCCTATAACAAAGAAACAAAGGCTCACAGAGGTTCATTAAATAGATAGAGGTCACACAGCTTGTAAGGACAGCAGCCTTCCTTATCTGCTGGGGGATACATTTCAAGACCCTGAAACCTCACAGTACCCAACTTTATATTTATTGTTTTTTTTTAACCTATGTATAGGTGTGTGTGTATATACACAAGTGATAGCAGCAATAACTAATAAAATAGAACACAAGTCAACATACCATGATAAAAGTTGTTGGAAACTTAGGAATTATTTATTTCTGGAATTTTCCACTGAATATTTTCAGACCTGGCTGAACCATGGGTAACTGAACTGCAGCAAGTGCAACCACTTACTGGGGTGACCCCTGCTATGCAGCAGGGATTTGAACCCAGCTCTGCCTGCACTACACAACCCTGTCATTTGCTTTTTTTTTTTCTTTAAAAGCTTTTTAAAAATCGTATGGAGAGGGCTGCTGGGGTAGCTCCAGAGGTGAGCTTGCCTAGCACATGTGAGGCCCTGGGTTCCATCCCTAGCACTGCAAAAGTAAATTGAAGGAAACTCCATAAAGAATGTGCACAGTGGTTCACACCAATGTTGGCTGATCTGCCAAGTCCGTCCCCTATTACTGAGGCTTGTTCCCATGTCTTTCTCCCACTGTGGTAAGCAATTCTTCGGTGACTATCCATGTAGTTAAAGGTTTATGCAGAATTCCTCATTGTTTCTCCTAGATGAATTTCTCGCAATGAAATTCCTGGTTCATGGTATTTTGATTTTGGTTTTGTTAGTGGTACTAGAGATTGAGCCCGGGGACTTTGTGCTTAGTTATATCTCCCTCCCTTTTTAATTTATTTTTTATTTTGTGACAAGTTCTTTCCAAGTCACTAAGTTGTCCTGCAATGGCAAACAGAAACACCAAAAAAACACGCAGGATTTGGCAGCAGATTTATTTACCTCAACAGGCACTGATTAGGATCATTCCCAAGACTCAGGGAGGGAGGCTTTTATAGGACTGCAAAGCGGATGTACTGAGGTAGACTACTTGACTGGCTTTGATTGGTTCTTACAGTGATGCATCCTAGTGACCAGCTATGCGTCACAGTAACCAGTCATTTCTAGGAGGCAGAAGCAACTGGAACTGCAACAGGAACTATTACCTGGGCAACTAAGAAACTGAGATATACTGGCTGGGGGTGGGGGGCATTTTCTGTTACAGCCCAAGCTGGGCTCCAACTTGTGATCCTCCTGCCTCAGCCTCCCAGAGTACTGGGATCACAGGCATGGGCCACCACATTCAGCTGCATGGGTTGTTTGGTTGTTTAAGGCTTTGGAAATACATATAATCAGTTAAGTCCCACACTCTGTCTACTGCCCTTTACTGGTTTCCAAGAGTTTGACTGATGACTGGGAGCTACCTTGGGAAAGCAAGATGCCAACCAGCAGTTCTTGTACAGATGCATGCACAGGGCTGTCTTTTCTTTTCAAGGTTCAGTTATCCTGTGAAAATGTATGATCCAGGCTTAGTGGTATGTGACTGTAATCCCAGCTACTTGGAAGGCTGATGCAAGAAGATTGCGAATTGAAGCCCAGCCTGGGCAGTTTAGGGAGATCCTGTCTCAAGATAGAAAGAAAGAAAGAAAGAAAGGAAGAAAGAAAGAAAGAAAGAGAAAGAGAGAGAAAGAGAGAAAGAGAGAGAGAAAGAGAAAGAAAGAGAGAGAGCAGAGCATTTGTCCAGTGCTTCACTGTGTGAAGCCCTGGGTTCCATTCCCAGCACCACATAAAATAAAACAATAAAATGAAACTTGTGGAAGGGCTTAGGTTTGGACTGGGTGCTAGCACTGGATCCATCAGACCAAGCCAGCACGGCATTTAATTATAATAACTGAGCTCTGGTTAGTTTCACAGATCAGTATAACCAATTAAATAAGTAAGTTGTAACCAGTAGCCTAGGTGACTGAGGTGTAGCCAATGAACTCATTTCCTAGGCTGCCCTCCTGTTTTTCTCTAAATGCTGTCAGATCACATTGTTAGCTGTCATTCTCAGAACATGTTCTGGTTTGAGGAGCTGCCCGAATCACAAATCATTTTTGTTTTGCCCTGCTTTGCTCAAATCAATTTTACTAAGTACAAGTGGTCTAAAGAACTTTCCTTTTGATATTTTGTTCATTCATGCATTCAAAAATGTATTTCTCCAGCATCACAAAAAAAATCACTAAAGAGTACATATTCTTTGACTGGATATGCAATGGCAAGCAGAAACTTCTCCAGGTTTTAGAGTCAGATTTATTTGCATCAGCGGGGTCCAACTGGGATCATTCCCAGAATATCAGGCCCCGCTCTCTGCTGGTCTAGGGCTTATATGGGATAAGCAAGCAGGAAATACAGAGGCAGAATGGCTTGTCAGTTGGAGATTGGTTTACACAACGTGCATCATAGTGACCAGCCATGCATCACTGTGATCGGCTGTTTCTAAGAGATAGGAACAATCAAATCTGATTGAGATTGCTTTGAATCTGTGTAACAGTTTTGGAAATATGGCCATTTTCACTATATTGGTTCTTCCTACCCAAAAGCATGGGATATCTCCATATTTTCTAATATCCTCTTCAATCTCCTTTTTCAGAGTACTGTAGTTTTCAGTGTAGAGGTCTTTTACATCCTTTGTTAGATTGATTCCTAGATATTTCATTTTTTTGGTTGCAAGTGCTGGGATTACAGGCATGTACCTCCATGCCTGGCTAGAGGGTTTTATTTAAAAATTTCCTTTTGAGGGACATTTAGATGATTTGAAAACTCCTTGTATTATGAACAGTACAAAGACCATCCTTTACCAATACTTGAAGGGCTCCCCCAAGGTATCAAGTAAAGAAGATAAGGTAGAAAATAAGACAGATGTGGTTGCTGGCCTTGGAGAATTTAGGATCAAGGAGGGGACAGACAGTCAACAAAAGTCACACAAATATGTCACTGTGAATTCAATATGATTTGTAACCTGAGGGTTCATGTGCTGAAATCTTGGTCCCAATGTGACAGCAGTATCAAGTGTTGGAACTTTCAAGAGATGGGCCTAGCCAGGCGTGGTGGTGCAGGCCTTTAATCCCAGCACTCAGGAGGCTGAGGCAAGAGGATCCTTGTGAATTCAAAACCACCCTGGGCTACAAAGTGAGTTCAAGGCCAGCCTGAACTGCATAGTGAGACCCTGTCTCAAGGAATAGGGCCGAGGATTTAGCTCAGTGATGTAAGCACCTGTTTGGTAGGTGTGAGGTTGTGAGTTTGATCCCCAGTACCAAAAAATAAATAAATAAATAAAGGAATAAGAAAGAGATGGGCCTAATGGCAGGTAATTGAATCCTTGGGAATGTGGCCCTTGGAAGGGATTAATGTAATTCTCACAGGAAGCTAGTTAGTTCCCTCTAGAGTTAGTTGTCATAAAAAGAGCCAGACTGGCTCCTCCTCAGTTTCTAGCTGCTTGTCTTGGTACGTAACTGTTCTCCCCTCCTTTATACTTCCACCAAGATGCCATCCATGCCATGCTGTAACACAGCCGGAGGGGCCTCACCAGAGCCAAGTGGATGCTGGTACCATGCTCTGGGACTTCAAAATTGTGGGTTAAACACAGCTCTTGATTTTATAAAGGATTCAGCCTCAGGTATTTGGTTATAGCAACTGAAAATGGACTCATAAACAAGAGATATGTGTAGGAGCACAAAGGACATATACTGTGGCCTGGAAAGCACTCCCAGGGTACTCTGCCACAGGGACAGTGCCAAAGGGGTACTAGGGAGAGTTTAACCTTCCTTGCTACCATTTTCATCCATAGAAGTAGGAAGGAGAAATGCTTAGACACTGAGGATAATTTTCCAAGCTCACGCAAAACATTACTATCTTAGGCTAAATTCCTGAGCTAGGCACACAGTAGTCACTTGGGAGTAGGGGAAAGGCGAAAAGACAGGGCAGGGGAGGGGCCATGAAGGATTTTGCCATAGGTAAAATAGCTTGTGTGTGCACATTTGTGTGTACCTGCCTGTGTGTGTCTGTACATGCTCTCGAGTCTAAATCACACCATAGAAATAGTTCACAAATGGAGGCCAGACTTTTGTGTCCCTGTATCAGTCATCATACAGCCTCAGTCTGCAGGCTGCTGGGTCAGGGTGGGGGGTGTGTGTCATAACCTCTGTGTGAGGCAGGGTCCCTTGAATGAGGGCAGTGGTCTGGGGGAAGGCTGCAGTCAACGCTCCTAGTAGCTGAGGAACAGAAGCACCTGCTGGAGAAAGTGAGTCAGTCAGGGCACCAATAGTGGCTTCTGCGGGCCATCAAAATGCAGCTTCAAAGCGGGGTGTGGTGGTGCACTTAGGAGGCTGAGGCAGGAGAATCACCATGAGTTCAAGGTTAGGCTGAACTACATAATGAGAACCTGTCTCAAAAACAAAACAAATGAACAAATGCTGAAAGTGTAGCTCAGTGGCAGAGTGCCTACCCAGCAAGCATCAGGCCCTGGGTTCAATTCCTAGCACTGGAAGGTGGAGGGGGGGAGCACAATAAAGTACTAATGGTGCTACAATTTGAATGAACCTTGAACACATTGTGTGAAGCGAAAGAAGTCAATCACAAAGACTACATGTCACGTGATTGCCTTTATGGAAAAGGTTTACAATAGGCATCTCCACAGGGACAAAAATGAGAGTAGATGCTGACAAGGGCTATGGCCAAAAAGAAAGGAGTGTGACTACTACTGGGTATGGGGTTTCTTTTGAGATGATGTAAATGGTTTGGAATTAAATTGTAATAATGGTTGCACAATTTGGTGACTAGACTACAAACCAATGAATTGTACTTTTATGCGTGTGTGTAGTGTCAGGGATTGAACCTCGGCCCTTTGCACTGAGCTACATCCCCAGTTCCCTGTTTTTTCTTTGTTTTAAGACAGGGTCTTGGTGAATCCCTAAATTTCCCCAGGCCTGTGTTGGAACTTGCAGTCTTCCTGCCTCATCCTCCCAGAGTGCTGGGATGACAGGAATGTGCCATCAGGCCCAGTCTGAACTGTCCACTGTTTGAGGGTGAATTGCATAGTATATGTATGATATCTCAATCAAAATAGGAGGGGGACAGGAAGAGAAAAAGCACAGTGATTCAAACCCAAGGAATAGAATGACTGAATTGGGGATCTATGTTGGAGGTGGGTTACTTAGGGGACAGGTGAGTCAGGGCATAGTCCTGTGTGAGTCTGGCTTCCCTCAGATGCATCCCTAGCAGAAAAGTAGAAGCATCTGCCCCTGTGGAGGCTCCCCAGTGTGAGCCAGTCCTGCCAGGGACAAGTCCGGCAGTGCTGGGATTTAGAAAGTCTCGGATTCCAAGACCCCTGCTCACCCCTCATTTGCTGTGTGAGTCTTTGCTTCACTGCCTCTCCTCTCTGGGCCTCAGGATAAAGTGGGGGTGGATGCTTGTGAGGCTCAGAGCTGGCTTCTCAGCATTCCTCAGCACACTGTTGCAACCTGAGTGCATGATGACAGCCTGATGAGCTGAGAGGCGAGGGAGTCCTCCCGCCTCCCGCTCTGTGCGGCGTCAGAGTCCCCTATAAACCTGACCCCACCCAGCTCCGCAGCTTTTAAAATTACACAGCCCTGCAGTACGTGGAGCGGTTCCTCCTCCACAACCTCACCTCGGCTCTATCCACCTTGGCCCCAGTTCATCTCCCAGGTCTCTCCAGCCTCGCATTATTGCCAAGTTCGAATTGCGTTTCTGCCGGGACCTAGCAGATACGTTTCCAAATCTGTAGTGAGGGTTCGTGAGAACTCTGGGAGCTATTACAGCACATCGGGCATTCAGCTGTGGGCTGCACACTTAGCAACCCCGTAGTACTTATTAAGTGATAATTGTACATATTTATGAGTGTGGTGTGACAAAGTGCAATGATTAGATGAGAGTAATCGGAGGAGCTGGGGATATGGCACGGTGGGTGGTAGAGTGCTCACCTAGCATGTGTAAGGCCCAGGTTTAATACTCAGGACCAGCTGGATGTGGTGGCATACGCCTGTAATCCCAGCACTCGGGAGGCTGAGACAGGAGGATCATTGCGAGTTCGAGACCAGCCTAGGCGACAAAGTGAGTTCAAAGTCAGCCTGAACTGTGTAGTGAGAACCTGGCTCAAAAAATAGGGCTGGGGATTTAGCTCAGTGGTTTAAGCGCCTGCCTGGTAGGCACAAGGTTGTGAGTTCCACCCCCAGTACAAAAAAAAAAAAAAAAAATAGTACCACAGAGGGGAAAAAAAAGAAAGGAAAAAAGAAACAAAAGATTCAATGCTTTAGAGTACTAAACAGAATGCCTAGCATATAATTAGCATTTGGTGGGTAATAACTTTTAGCCAGGCATGTTGATGCATGCCTATAACCTCAGCACTCAGGAAGTTAAGGCAGGAGGATTGCGAGTTCAAGGCCATCCTGGGCTGCATAGCAAGGCTGAGCCCAGCCTGGACTATATACTAAGACCCTGTCTCAAAATAAACAAAGAAAGAAACAAAAAAATGTCCAGCGTAGTGGTGTACACTGTAATCCCAGCACTCTAGGAGGCTGAGGCAAAAGGATCACTAGTTCAGGCCTAACCTGGGCAATTTAGTGACTTGGTGAGACTCTCTCTTAAAATTAAAAGTCATAAAACAAGAGCTGGTGGTATAGCTCACTGCAAGGACTCTGGGTTCAATCCCTAGAGAAAAAAAAATCA
The DNA here is from genome assembly GCA_004363535.1 of Dasyprocta punctata. Lineage (NCBI taxonomy): Eukaryota > Metazoa > Chordata > Mammalia > Rodentia > Dasyproctidae > Dasyprocta > Dasyprocta punctata. The sequence continues at coordinate 24,594 of RJWM01028470.1, forward strand.
GATCAGAATAACCGGTACATTTGCCACCTCAGAGGTTTATCATTTCTTTGAACATTCAAATTCCCTCTACAAGTTATTTTGAAATATTCAATTACTGTTGTCAAAGATCATTATTGTACTGTGCTATAACACTAGAAGCCACCTCCCTATCACCCCTGTACCTGTTCACCATCCTCTCCCCAGCCCCCTCACCATCTCTGCAGTCTTCTCAGGTAATCAGTGTTGCAGTCTCTATTGCTTTGAGGTCAGGTTTCTCAGATTCCATATATAAGTTAGAATATGTGGTATCTGTGTTTGTGCATGACTTAGTGCATTTAACGCAACATTCTCCAGTTCCTTCATGTTACAACAAATGACAATTTTTCATCCTCTTTTATGGCCGAATGACACACCATTGGCAATACTAGGGCAGGACCCAGGGGGTACCCACTGAGGTACATCCCCAGCCTTTTTAAATTATTTTTTTAAATTTTGAGACAGGATGTTCCTACATTTCTCAGCCTGGCCTGAAACTTGTGATCTTCTTATCTTATCTTCCCAAATAGCTGATATAAGTGTGCACCATAAAAAAAAACAAAATGGGCAAATAAGAGCCAAAATGTACACTAGAAGCCGGGCATGGTGGCACACACCTTTAATCCCAGCACTCGGGGAGGCTGAGGTAGGTGGAGCATTGTGAGTTCAAGGCCGGCCTGGGTTACAACGCAAGTGCAAGGCCAGCCTGAGCTACATAGTGCAACCCTGCCTCAAAAAACTAGGGCTGGGAGCTTGACTCAGTGGCTTAAGTGCCTGTCTGGCAGGCGTGAGACTGTGAGTTCGATCCCCAGTGCCGGAAAAAAAAAAAAGTACACTAGATATTGTGAAAATGAAAGAAACTGCTCAAAAGGAAGGAACAACTGGGATAGGGGAAAGGAAAAAAGAAAGAAGGGGAAAGATATATATATGATAGATAACTATACTAATAGTCTCTGTTAGTTCATCAAAAAAA
>RJWM01028471.1:0-24317 GCA_004363535.1 Dasyprocta punctata
TATCAAAATCTGGAGATGTTCTCATGCTGTTCTATTTCTTTAGATAAGAAAACATTTTTCCTAGAGCAGGGGTCCTTAAACCCCAGCCCCTGTTAGGAACTGGACTACATGGCAGGAGGTGAGCAGCAGGTGAGCTATCAAAGTTTCTTCTGTATTTATAGTCACTCCCCATCATTTGAATGCTGCCCATGCTCCACCTACTGTCAGATTATCAGTGACATTAGACTTTCATAGGTGCACAAACCCTACTGTGAATTGCACTAAAGAATAACCTAGGTTGTGCATACCTTATGAGAATCTAATGCCTGATGATCTGAGGTGGAGCTGAGGCTGTGATGTTAGCACTGTGGAGCAATTGCAAATACAGATTAACATTAGTGGAGAGATTTGGCTGTACCATAAATGTAATGTGCATGAATCATTCTCAAGTTATACTTCTTCCCCACTGGTTCATGGAAGAATTGTCTTTTGTGAAACTCTTCCTTGGTGCTAAAAAAGTTGGGGACAGCTGACCCGGAGTGCATACATTTCCCAGCATCAGGACAAGTAGATGTAGTCACAATATTTATTATTAACTGTTTCATTTTCCCCCTTATTTTAACTCTATGCTTTAGCCCATCCCTCTGTTGCCAGTTCCTTTTGAATCTCTCTGGTCCAGTTTATTCCAGGAAACACATTTCCAGTCTCCTATGCAATGGGGAGAAAGCCAGTGGCCTGGTTTCAAGACAGTAAGAGAAAGGTAAAAGTCTATGTGTTGGATCATTGTCTGCTTTGTTTACAGTTGCATTCCTGATCTCATGCTGCTTTCTGCTTTTGAATACTTCCATTCTTGAGCTTTTTCATGGGTCTGTAGGTGACTCACCTTTATTTATTATCATTTTTCCCTCTGTGCTTAATGCTGGACACTTCCTCTTTGCATATCCATGCTGTACTGTATGTATGCATAGGGAAGAACATAGCATATGTAGGGTTTGGCAAGATATTTGGTTTCAGAAATCCCCTAGGGGTCTTAGAACATATTCCCTAAGGATGGGCCAGGGACTACTGTACTTGGATGTCAGCTCATACATTGGTACAGTCCTTTGTAACTTGAATAAATGAATTGGTCAAAGTGGCAGTGGTGAGGTATTTAAAAGGAAATGTGTCGCACTGACAGTGATGAAAAGATACTGTTATGCTGCATTGTCACAATATCACCCATCCAAATCTCTACTTGTACATTAAAGAAGTTATGAAATACCATTTAGTAATCTGAAATGGCAGTTCCTACATCAGATCAAACATTTCAGAGCAAATTAGTGACATTATATGTTTATTAAGTACTTAGTAGTGTGCTGTTTATAAACATACAGAGTCATAACCTTTTCCCTCAACAAAATCAAGAATCTTATTCTAGGGATGAGACACAAATAAAAGCAGTTTTGATATAACAGGAAAAGGACTAAATTGTGGTATAAAGCTCTATATTGTAGGACTTTGGAGAAGGGAAGGGTGTGATTTGATCAGCCTAGAAGGATATGCAATTCAATTGTGCTTGTGTGAGAAGGGTTGGAAATAGCAGATGAGGAGGACGTTTGGACAAAGCTTGCATTTGGGAGTGAGTTGAATGAAAGGGAGAATAGTAAGGTGATGAGACTCATGGTAGAAGAATATTTCTTGAGTTATTTAGATCAGCTAGGTAAGGTGCACATAAACTGGGTTCTAAGCTAAAAAGACTGGATTTTTTTCCTAGTGTATTAGTCAGTTTTGTATCACTATAATAAAACACCCAAGAAAATAAACTTAAAAAGAGGTGTTTTTTATTTTGACTTATTACCTCAGAGGTTTCAATCTATGAGTGCCTGTCGCTGTCACCTTGGTCCTGAGGCAGGGCTGAATGTGAAGGTGGGGAGTGTGGGTGTGATGGAGCAAAGCTTCTTAAATTATGGAGGCCAGGAAGCAGACAGGGGTGGAGGTGGGCACTTCCGCTGTTATAACAAATCTCTTCCTCCCAAAGAGCCAAGGATCTATAAAATGGATTAATCTGCCCAGATGGTAAGAGCTCTCATGATTGAGTCACCTTGTAAAGGCTCCACCTCTGAACACTGCTACATGGGGACCAAGCCTTTAACACAAGAGTGCCTGGGAGGCATTCAAGATCCAAAGCCCAGCCCCAGACTGAGGAAAGCCTTCTGGATACAACTGTCTCCAAAGACCAGAGAATGATAAAATTGCTTACTGTGAATGCATTTCACTGCCTTGCAGAGCTCTTCGTTCATTCCACAGGCTTATAACTCTTTCTTAGAAGAAATAGGGGAACAGTTTTTACTTTTTCAATCAGAATTTTGTGAAAGAAAAAAATCTAAGTACTTCAATTTCTTTCGTACAATGTGGATCAAAATTTTGCTTGTTGATACTAACGTTTTTTCCTGCCTTTGTGTGCTGAGTTGCTGGTCAACCGTGAAATGAAATCTACTTCAAAATGTATTTTCTCCTCAAGAGGAATGGACCTATGAATCTTATCCCACCAGCCAAGGTGCTGGTGCCCTCACAGCTGCCATCAGTGATTCCCTCAGAGTGAGAAAACCTCCTTTGTTGCTCGTTGCTGAAGGACTGAGCATGGTTCCGGCAAATGTGATGAATGAGACAGAGCAGATGCTCAGGATGCAGGCAGGCTTGACTTTGACCTTCCCATATCTCTTTATACGCTTCTTCCCAGACCGTCCCTCATTTTCCAAATTCCCTGCTCTCTCTGCTGTAAAATCAAACCCTGGTCTAATTTAGAGATACTGCCTTCCATCCCATTGGTCTTTTCTCCCCCACCCCTTTTTTTTAGTCTTATTAGAAGTTTTCCTGGGCTAGAAATAGATCTTGATTAAGATATTGGATAAAGTAAAGTAACCTTCTGCTAGAACTAAAATATTTCCACTGACTGACTTACTCGAGGGATAAGGAAGACAGTATCTTAGATTCTATACTGATTGGACATATGGGGATAAAATTATTAATTTTTTGTGTTTCAGTAAAAATATTTTTTCTCAAATATTCATCTATGAAATGATATGATATCTTGAATTTGCCTGGGAAAAGGTTGTATGGATTTGGATGGGTTGATGTTGTAGCTGTGTGATAGGCACATGGAGATTGATAGTGTTCTTTTGTGTATATTCAACATTTCTATAATGGAAATATTCTGTGGTTGTTTTGACCTTCAGAGACTGCAGAGACCTTCTGCATTCTTATTTTTGGAAACGCCATCTCATGTCATTCTAGTAAATGACAATGTTTCCTTAAGAATAAATGTCTTTAATGTGCAAATATTGACTTGATATAAGGCTACATTTGGTAAATGTTTTTGTTAGGTCTTAATATTTGTGCAGGCCATTGACTGAATACCTGGAAAGACATGGCATTGTGTCTAGAGCACCTGGTGGTAAAACACCTTTGGAGGCAGGGCTTCTGAGTGGGTTTCTTGTGAGAGGAAAAGGGGACCTCTACCCAGTTTAGATACAGCAAACGGGGCTTCAGCTGCTGGTGCTGCTGGCACTTGTACCTACCCACATCTGGCACTATAGATATCTTTGGGCATCCCAGAGAGTAAGGGCAGGGATGCTGCTGTGGGTGTTACCCATCTGCCCTTTATGTTAACTTCCACTTGCAGCCCCAGTTCACTATCTATAGTTAGGTGGTGGAGAGGATCCTGCCTTTCCCATTCATGTCTCACAAGATGGCTCTGTTATTTTGGCACAGCCAGATTGACAGCCTGCTCAACTGGGACAGCTACTGAGGCAGAGGAACTTGGGGGAAGATGTGGGCTCAGATTTGCCAAGGAGAAAGAGAAAGAACTGAGAGCACATGTGAGACATTCCTTTGGACATGTATATGGCTTAACCGAGGCAATACTTTTGCTGTCACTTGCCTATGCATGGCATTTTATACTTCTTGGCTCTGACACACTTCCACATCTGAGTTTTATCAGTTACCTTCTTTGGGAAACTAACCACACTCTCTCAGCTTATCTTTTGGATAATGCAATCTTTCAACCACATATCTTTTCTTTCCAGTAAGTCTAAGGCTCTTTCATTTGTTTGTTTGTGGCTTTCAAACCATTTGTTCAGTTTTGTCTAAGAACTGTGGAGCAAAAGACTATAATTTTTTTTTCTGAGTCTGACACAGTGGCCATGTGGTGTGCATCAAATGCCCAGTTCACAAACTTTAATATAGAACATATTTGAAAAGACTCCCAGCTAATCCACACTGAGAATATTTATACACTTTTGGGGGGATTTTGGCATGGGCGTTTCTTTTCCGGAACAGGTGGTAAAGCTAAATTTGTTTGGTGTGCTTGACATACTTGGAGCCTTATATTATAAGACTTCAGTGTCTGTAATAAACAGTTCTTCTCTTTTTGTTTACAGTGATTTGGGATTTTCTTTGGGGTATTGAATTTCTGTTTCTGCCCTCGGGCAGACTGGACACCATTCCCAGCCTGCACCCTTCCACAGGGTTGGAAAGCTGGACTGCATTTGGCCTGGAAGCTTTGTTACTTGACAGTGAGACATGTTTCCCTAGTCCTGTCATTGAGTCAGAATTGTTTCTAGTAACTCCTTCAGATTCATGAAACAAAAGAAATCCCCTTAATTTCATCAGAATCTTCACATTTATATCTAAGTGCTTCCTAAACTTGTTTCAGTGGCATAAAGTTTTAGGCAGAGTGTGGCTAGGGTGCGGCAGGAGCATGGATATAAAAACCTGTGGGAAATGCTGGATTCGATCTTGGACTTCACGGCCTCCAGAACTGTGAGAAATAAATTATTGTTTTTGGAGTCATTCAGGCTACAGTATTTTGTTGCAGCAGCCCAAGTTGATTAAGACAATGGCCATATAAACAGCTTGGAAAATATCTTTAGTCAGGTGGCTATATGTCTCAGTAAAACTGAGATTTATTACTGAGATGAGAGCATAACAAATATTAGAAGACAACTGTCCTTTTCTACAGGTGAATTATTTACATTTTCTGTGTTTCATTCTGCTTCTCAGTTTCCAGTCTCTGAAAAATGAGATTTATCTCATAAAATTATGAGACAAATGGAATAATGCTCATAGGGTTTTTTGATATAGTATATGGGATATAATAACTATTCAATTAACTAAGAAGTAAAATGAGATAAAGTTTTTTCCTAGCCCTTGTCTTTTGTTAGGGCAGTATTTATAGAACAATTTTTATGGTTTTATATTTATTTTAAAGTTCTATTCCTAAGAGATGATTAACTATATCACAGTGATGAAATGATCACCTTTTGCATCAGTCTGGAATATTTTTGCATTTTGAAGAGCTAGGCTTGCCATATTTGTGAAGGATGTTGGAAACATTGTACCTTAGGAATTTTCACAATTCCCCCTTCATCCTATTGGGATTTGCCTCATTTTTAGCCTGTCTTAGAAATGTCATAATTAGGGATGTCAGTTTCTGGAAATGAGAAGAGGTCTTTATTGTTTATGAATCTTGGAGTCAGAAAATAGTTGCTAAAACTTCTAAGAAAGGAAGGAGGAAGTTTCTGAAACCCTGTGGAGTGTCATGGCCTTCAGCAACTTGTGATGGAAATGAATGTTTGGAGTCTGATAAAGCCACACTTCTGAGAATGGTGTGGAATCTGACAAGAGTCATACTTGTGAGTTGCTCTGATTTCTCGAACATATTAATTTGAAATCCATACCTCTTTCCTAAGTGTTTCTATTTCTTTATATCTACTATATTACTATCCATTTCACTATGCATTTTGCATTTGGCAATGAAAGATTGGTGCTTACTGGACACTACTACTGGTTTAGCAACTGCTACATGGGCTGTGATCTAAGAGAACGGTGCTGGTGAGGCCCAACACTGTCAAGGCAGCCTCAACAGATTTGCGTGCCCATGTGAGACGGGGTTAAAAAAAAAAAAGAAAAAAAGAAACTAGTACCTTGATTTAATTATGGGTATATTTAGTTCATCTTTACCCTCTTTAGTTATCCTCAACTAGGGCAACTTTGATACAAGAGAGATCAAACTGTATTTGTAAGAACAATCTATTTCTTTTACTTATTCATTTTTTGGTAAACTCTCTAAGACAGGAAAAAACTGATAAATCTTTACTGAGCACTTCTGTCTTAGTTATTTTTCTCATTGCTGAGACAAAATACCCAGTGTTAAAGGAGGAAATACCCAAATTTGAAGGGAGGAAGGTATATTTGGCTCACGGTTTGCAGAGATTTCAGTCCATAGTTGGCTGGCTCCAAGGCAGGGTGGCACATGGCAGAGGAGAAATAGTTCATGGTGGGCAGAATGTAGTAAGCAGCAAAGTAGAAGGCTCTCCCTTTTATTCCTTCCTACCTTTTGGGTGGTGCTTCCAACACCCAGAGTGGGCCTTCTCATTATCCACACCCAGAACTATTCTTAACCAATCAGTGGACTAATTTAGTAATCACACATTCTTAACCCCAGCATTGCATAATTTAATCCCAGCATCACAAACCCTAGATCCAGCCATCTCTGAAAATCCTCACCTATGACTGACTATATGAAGCTTTGGTGGTGGGGGGCATCTAGATACAAGCCATAATGACCTCTTCAATGTCAGGCCCTAATAGTTCAATATAATTTGCATATATATATATATATATATATATATATAATTCTCACAATAATCCCATTATGTAGCTTCTATTATTATCATGCATTATATACAAGGTACCTGATATCTAAAGAGTATATATAACCTGTCCAGAGTCATATCAATTTAAATACCTGTCCAGAGTCATATCAATTTAAATACCAGAGATGGGCTAAGGCTATGAGAGACCTGAGTCCAAGTTTTAAACTCAGTCCTATTCAACATTCTTGTGTGTTCCCTTATATGCCCGCTGAGACCACTGTGACATTTGTGTATAAGACAGGTAATAATTTTTAAGGATTCCAATGTCAGAAGACACTTTCTATCCTGAGACCAGTACTATAATAACCAAATTAGTCTGCACTGTTTAGGAATGCCAGATGCCTTCAGGTTCATTGTATTAAAATTAGCTCTGGATATTGATAGTCAGTGAAATTTATGTTTTAATCTCCTTGAAATTTCAGAGGAAAAAAAATCAAAATTAAATTTTTTTATTGCCAGTAAAATTCTTTTAGATTTAGTCAAAGCAAGTTATAATTTCTGGTGTTCCTTGGCTCATTAGTTCTTCCAGATGGTGCATGTAAACATGGCAGGAACTGAAAATTGCATGAAGGCAAAAATGTAAATCAAGAAATAAGTATTCATTATAATTTGTATGACAAACGGAAAAGCTATAAAGCGAAACAGTGCATTGCTCAATCAATTTCATCTCATTATTCTTGGGATACTCTGGAGACTGTTTTCAGAAATGAACTCCCCAATTTTGACAAGGTCAACTGTGATAATAATGTTTAGGAGTCCTCAGTCTTGCTCAGATATGCTCAGGACATTATAGTTGCATTCTTTCTGTTCCTAGGGATGTACAGGCTGATCTTAGTTCTTCAAACATGGGAAGTAGAAGGAGGAAGTGTCATTTTAAAAATTTTGAGGATTATTTGAGAAAGAATAAGGGGCATTTTCATACCTGCTGTAGTGGAAGTGATGTATTTTGACCTGAAACCCTTCCCCATCCATTTCCAAGACCCAGGTACTCATTCTGCTGTCCTTCTGGTGGCTCTCAGCTGAGCTCCTGAGGATATCATCCTAGCCACAGGTCACTTGCCTAGTCAGTGAATGTGGGGGATGAAGGGCCAGACCTCTCACCCCACCTTTTACTCTCTGCCCAACTCTGGATGACTACGTGTGGTCGTCCCAGTTCTGGAGCACCTCACAGGGTCTGCTGAGACCTTGATGCAACTAACTTGCAGTTCCACTTTCTGTACAATATTTAATAGTTTAGCACACCCTCCCCAAAGAAGAAACATATGCACTGTTTATCACATAAATCTAGGTCGATTCTATGAGGAGGAGAAAATTCACCAGACCAAGAATCTGGATGAAGTCTAGTGCAGGCTTTGTTAATGTTGAGCTCTAAGATCTAGGATAAGTAATTTGTTTTCTCCAGTCTTCTTATCTTTCAAAGATAAGGATAATGTAGGTATAAATCATGACCTACATTAGCAATTCTTACCTATGGACCTCCCCACCATGGGTATTCTTTGATGCAACTTCTATGCATTTTCTGCTTTTGGCAAGTCCAAAAATCCATAATTTTCATCATTTTTTCAAAAGGATTCACAGATTTTCATATACATTTAATTTTATTTATTTAATTACTTTTTTTTTTAGTCTTTTTGTCTTTTTGACACAGGATTTCACTATGCAGTACAGGCTGGCCTTGAACTAACTTTGTAGCCGAGGCTAGCCTTGAACTTGCAGTGGTCCTCCTGCTACAGCTTCCTAAGTGTCAGGTATGGGCCACCATGCCCAGACAAATACATTTTTATTTTTAATTGGCATATAGTAATTTTTAGTTTAAAAGCCAAAAAAAAAAAAAGCCAAACCCCCACAAAAAACCAAAAAACCAAAACAAAACAAAAAGAAAAGGACAAAAGTGATACAGAATTTAAAAAAATATATAGAAATTAACACTAGTTAATATATTGCATATTGTTATCTTGAAAATAGTTATTCAGATTACAAGGTTTAGGCATCAAAAAAGGATCAAACAATCAGACAATGAAAACACAAACTGTTCTTTTTGATGAACTAGCAGAAATTAGTAGTATAGGTAGCTACCTTGTATATATTTACATACATAGAGACATATATGTATACATATGTATCTATATAATCTTTTCCCTTTTTTCTTTTCTCCTTTCCCCTATCTGAGTTGTTTTTTCCTTTTGAGCACTTCCTTTTCCTTTCATTTTCATAATATCTAATGTACATTTTGGATCTTAGTTACTCCTTTTTTTTTGTTTACAGTATGGAGATAGTATGATATCACATGATTTCAACATGTGAGTCTGTTTTATTTTACTTATAAGTATGATCTCTAGTTTCATCCATTTACCTATAAAAGCATCAAGTTTATCCTTCTTTAGAGTTGAGTAATACCCCATTATATAAAAATACCACATCTTTTTATTCATTCCGTGGTTGATGGGCATTTTGGATTGCTTCCAAGATTTAGCTACTACAAATTGTGCTGCTAAAAACATGGTTACACATATATATCTCTGTGGCATGATGTTTTCAATTCTTCTGAGAAAATACCCAGAAGGGGAATAGCTGATTTTTTTTTTTTTTTTTTTTTTTGCCGTTACCATGCTGATTTTATCACAGTAGTTTTGGAGTATAATTTCAAGTCAGGGACTGTGATGCTTCCTGTCTTGCTTTTGCTGCCCAAGATTGCCTTTGCTATTTTAGGGCTCTTCTGGTTCCAAATGAGCTTTAGGAATGTTTTCTCTAGATCTATGAGGTATGTTAATGATATTTTGATTGGGATTCCATGTAATCTGTATAACAGTTTTGGGAGCATGATCATGTTCAAAATGTTGGTTCTTCCTATCAAAGAGGAAGGGATATCTTTCCATTTTCTGATATCCTCTTCAATTTCATTTTTCAGAGTACTATAGTTTTCAATATATAGACCTTTTACATCCTTTGTTAGACTGATTCCTAAGGATTTTATTTTATTGTATTTTGGATGCTATTGTGAAAAGTGTTATTTCCCTAATTTTTCTCTCAGTGAGTTTGTTGTGTATGGGAATGCTATTGATTTTTGAATGTTGAGTTTGTATCCAGGCACGCTGCTGAAATTGCTTATTAACTCTAGTCTTCTTTTGGTGGAATTTTTGGGGTCTTTTATGTAGAGTATCATATCATCTGCAAAAAGTAATAGTTTAACTTCTTTCTTTCCCGTCTTTATTGCTTTTTTTCTCTCTCTTGTCTAATTGCTCTGGCTAATGTTTCCAGAACTATACAAAACAGGACTGGTGATACTGGATATCCCTGTCTTATTTCTGATTTTAGAGTGAAAGCTTTCAGTTTTTGTCCATTTAGTATGATGTTGGCTGCTAGTTTGTCCTGGATGGCTTTTATCGTATCAAGGTAAAGACCATGTATTCTGATTTTCTCTAGGGTTTTTATCATGAATGAGTGTTGCACTTTATCAAATGCTTTTTCAGCATCTATTGAGATGATCATGTAATTTTTGTCTTTGGCTCAGTTGATGTGGTATTTTATATTTATTGATTTGCATAAGTTGAACAACCCCTGCATTCCTGAGATGAATCCCACTTTGTCATGGTGTATAATCTTCTTGATGATTTGCTGCATTCTGTTTGTTAGTATTTTATTGAGAATTTTTGCATCTATGTTCACTAGGGAGGTTGGCCTGTACTTCTCCTTTTTGGTTGAGTCTTTTTCTGGTTTAGGAATCAGAGTAATACTTGCCTCCAGGAATGATTTAGGGAGTATTTCTTCCCTTTCAATTTCATTAAAGAGCTGGAGGAGTATTGGCATTAAATCTTCTCTAAATTTCTTGTGGAATTCAGCTGTGAGGCCATCAGGACCTTGGCTTTTCTTTTTTGGTAAGTTTTTAATTACATTTTCAATTTCATTAACTGGTATTGATTTATTCAGAATTTTTATATATTCTTGATTCAGCTTTGGTAATTCATATGTATCTAGGAATCTGTCCATTTCTTCTGTGTTTTCTAGCCTATGCCAGTAATGATTTTTGAAGTAGGCATTTATGATCTTTTGAACTTCCATATGATCTGTAGTATCTGTAGTAATTTAACCCTTTTCATTCCTCATTGCATGAATTTGAATCTTTTCTTTCCTTTTTTTGATAAGGTTTGCTAGGGGTTTATCAATTTTGTTTATTCTTTTGAAGAACAAACTGTTTGATTAATTAATTCTTTGTAATGTTTTCTTAGTCTTGATTGCATTAATTTCTGCTCTAATCTTTTAAATTTTCTCTCTTCTATGAACTTTGGTCTTGACTTGCTCTACTTTTTCTAGAAGCTGGAGGTGCAGCTTTAGGTTGTTTGTTTGTGCTCATTCTGTTTTCCTGCTGTGAGAATTCATTGCTATATAGTTCCCTCATAGGAGTGCTTTCATTGTATGCCACAGGTGTTGTTATGTTGTATCTGCATTTTCATTTAATTGTTTAATTTCTTCTTTAATTTCATTTATGACCCATTGGTTGTTCAGAAAGGTGTTATTTAATTTACATGTGTTTATGTAGTTTTTGCCTTTTCTTTTGCCATTAATTTCCAATTTCAGTGCGTTATGGTTAGATAATATGTGTGGGATAACTTCATTTCTTTTGCATTTACTTAAGTATGTTCTATGGGCTAGTATATGGTCTATTTTAGAGTCCACGTGCTGATGAGAAGAATGTGTATTCTGATGTTGTTCAGTGGAACACTCTGTAAACATCTCCTAAATCCTTTTTTCACAGGTTTGATTAGTTCTGTTATTTCTTCACTGACTTTTTGTAGTTGATCTATCTCTTTGTGACAATGGGATATTAAAATCCCCCATTATAATTGTGTTACTGAATATTCAATTTTAAATGTCTATTAGTATTTGTCTAACCTTGTTTGGTGCTGCCATATTTGGTGCATATATATTTATGATTGTTATCTTTTCCTCTTGAATTTTCCTAATGAGTAGGTAGTGATCTTCTTTATCTCTTTTGATCATTTTTGGTTTGAAGTTCACGTTATTTGCAAACAGAATAGCTATCCCTGGTTTTGTCTGGGTACCTGCCACATGGAATATTGTTTTCCATCCTTTGACTTTCAGTCTATGAGTTTCTTTTTGAGTTAGATGTGTTTCTTGTGTACAGCATATTGTTGGATCTTGTTTGTTGATCCATTCTGCCAGTCTGTTTCTTCTAATTGGTGAATTGAGGCCATTTATATTGATGGCCATAACTGATATGCATTGGCTTACCTTTGTCATGTGGTTTTCCTGTTGTTAGTTCCCTGCTTTTCCCCTTTGTTTAATTTCTTGCCCTGCTTGGTGGTTTCTTTCTGTTGTTCTGGGAATTGTGCTCATTTATATCTCTATCTAGAATATCTTTGAGTACTCTTTCTAGGGTTGATTTCATGGACATGAATTTCTTCAACTGTTATTTGTCATGGAAATATCTTATTTCTCCATTAATTTTGAAATATAGTTTTGCAGGGTACATCAATCTGAGTTGATAGTTGTTTTCTTTCAGGGCTTGAAATGCTTCACTCCAAACTCTTCTTGACTTGAGGGTTTGTGTTGAGAAGTTGGCAGCGATTCTAATGGGCTTTCCTTGATAGGTAATTTGTTTCTTTTCTCTAACAGCTTTTAATATTATGTTTTTGTTCTGAGTTTCTGGGATCTTGATTATTATATGCTTAGGTATAGATTTATTTTGATTATGGCTAATTGGAGTTTTATATGCCTCACTTATCTCTATGTCAGATGCTTTTCCCATGCTTGTGAATTTTTCTGCTATTATTTCTGTAAATAGTTTTTTTATGTCATTTGCATTGACTCATGCATTTTCATTGACACCTATCACACTTATATTGTTTTTCTTTGCATTGCCTTGAAGCAGCTGAATTGTTATTTCATAGTCTCTTGTTATTTTTAAGAGGTCTTTCCTTTCATGATCACTAGCTGTTATCGTGTCTTCAAGATCTGAAAGTCTATCTTCAGTTTCATTCAAGTGGTTTTGCCAAATTTCAATGGAATTTTTAATTTTCTGGATATCTATTTGAATCTGTTCCATGCATTCTATTTCTTTTCTATATTGTTCATTCAAGGTTTCCATCATTTTCCCATGCTTCTATACTTTTATATGTATGTCTTCTCTAGCTATGCTGAGCAATTCCTTCATTAAGGTTGTCTTTTTTTCCCTTTACCTGAGAGATTATTTCTTTTTTTTTTCCTGAGAGATTATTTCTGATCTGATTTCTTCTATAGCCTCATGGATTTGTTTCTTTACTTCACTTGCTATCTTTTCAGAAATTTTAGGTGTGTGACTTCCCATGTCCTCTATTTTGATGTCTCCTGTACTTGTTCCAGATGGATTGGTGTTTGAGATTGCATTTTTTTTTTCATTTTGTCATTTTCACCTCTGGGTTAATATTTTGGTCTTTTTAGTTCCCTGAGTATCAACTGTGCATTGTGTGTGTCTTAGGGTCCTACTGTATGACTGATGTTCACCCTGTTGCTGGGTCCTGTAGTGTAGGGGAGGGTCCAGTCACCTGCATTCCTCCTGCAGTATCAGTTGAGTGAGTCCCACATTCTTCTTAGGTTGACTAGCCCAGGAGTATTGATGTAAACCAACCAGCTCATATTTTTACTGTGCTCCAGTCTCTTCCAGGTTACCAGGCCCAACTTTCCATTGTGTGCGCTGTAACTGGGACCCTACTATGTTACTGGGGGGCTTGCAGGCCCAGCTGGGTTCCTCCAGGTGGGGGTAGTCCTCACCAGTGCTCTTGCCAGGCCACCTGGGATTCTCTGTATAGAAAAAGAGCTCACCCACTCTCTTGCTGGCCTGCCAAGATCCTCCAGGTTGGGGGAGGGTTTTCCAAGGCTCCTGCATATCCACTGAGGTCCTCTACTTGGGCAGGGACTCACGCACTCTTGCTGGCCTGCTGAAGTTCTCCAGTTGTGGGGAAGGGGTCGCTGAGGCTCCTGCTGGCCCACCAAAATACTGCAGGTGGTAGAGGGGGTCGATGATGCTCCTGTGGGCTACCAAGGTTTTCTGGGTGAGAGAGAGGGGTTGCTGATGCTGTTGTTGGCTGCTGAGGTCTTTCACTGAGCAGGAGGGGCAGCCAATGCTCTCACTGGCTTCTGGGGTTGTCAGAGTGAGGGGGCAGGACGGCCAAGGCTCCACTCAGTTGCTGAGGTCTTCCCGGTGTGGGGGAGGGGTGGCTGATGCTGCTGTTGGCTGGTGAGATTTTCTGGGTGGTATATAATAATTTTACAGATTCTTAGGGTACAGTGTGGTATTTCAACGCATGTACACAGTGTGTAATGATCACATTGGGGCAATTGGCATATCTATCACTTCAGACATTATTTTTTTGTGTTGGGAATGTTCAAAATCTTTTCTACTAGCTGTTTTGAAATACGCAATTAATTGTCAACCGTTATTATTCTACTGTGCAGTAGAACATTACAAGTTATTCCTCCTACTCAACTGTAACCTGGTACTGATTAACGACCATTTATCTATTCTTCTGTCCTTTATACTTTACCCTCTAGTGACTACTATTCTACTCTAGTTGTATGAGATCAACTTATTTACCTTCTGCATACAAATGAGAACATGCAGTATGTGTCTTTATGTGCCTCGTGTATTTCCTTTCACACAACATCTTCTAGTTGCCTCCATGTTGTTGCATGTGACAGAATTTTGTTCTTTTTATGTTTGAATTATATTCTATTGTGTATATAAACCTAGGTTGCTTCCATATCTTGTCTACTGTGAGTAGTGCTGCAATAAACATAGACTGCAGATGTCTTTTCAACATACTGATTTCATTTCCTTTGGATATATACCCAAGTGAGATTTCTGGATCATATGGTAGTTCTATTTCTAGTTTTTTTTTTGAGGAAATGCCATTCTGTTTTCCATAATAGTTGGCTAATTTAAATTCCTACTAACAGTTTAAGAGATTTTCTGTTTCTCTGTATCCTTGTTATTTTTTGTCTTTTTGATAATAGGCATTGTAACTGGAGTACGATGATATCTTATCATGGTTTTAATTTGCATTCTTCTGAAAATTAGTGATGTTGAACTTTTTTATGATGATGAACTTTTTTATGTTGGTCATTTGATATTTTTTGAGGAAAAACTATTGAGGACCTTTGCCCACTTAAATATCTGATTTTTTTTCTGCTGTTGCCTTATTTAGGTTCCTTATACATTGTAGATGTTAATACTGTCTCAGATTAATAGCTTACAAATATTTACTTTTATTCTGTAGGTTGTCTTTTCATTCTGATGATTGTTTCTTTCATTGTGTAGAAACATTATAATTTTTTCTATTTTTATTTTTTTATTAGTATAAGCTTTTAGTACACAATGATCACATTCCTTGTGGGGAGTTGGTTTATGTATATAACATCCTAATTCTTTTTTTGTCTTCTTTTCCTCCCTTCATTCCCACCTTTTGCCAACTCTTGGTTCCATTCCCATTTGAAAAAGACTATCTCTCTACTTCTTACTATCATTTGTTGTTTTGTTCTTTATTTATATTTTGGGTTTCTGGTATAAAAGGAAACATGATATTTAAACCTGTATGTCTGGTTTATTTTGCTTAATATTATGGTTTCCATGTGTATACATTTTTCTACAAATGATTCAAGTTTATCCTTCTTTATGACAGAGTAGTACATCATTGTGTATAAATACCATATTTTTTATCGATTTAGTTGTTGATGGATATGCAGGTTGCTTCCAAGATTTAGCTATTATGAATTGTGTTGCTATAATCATGGATATGTATGTATCACTGAAATGATGACTTTGACTCTTTCAGGAAGATACCTAGGAGAATCGTTGGGTCAAATGGAATTTCTAGTTTTAGTGTTTTGAAGAATTTTTCTGCTGAATTCCATAATGGTTGTATTAGTTTTCATTCCAAATCAATGATGTAGAAATATTCCTTTTCTTCCCATGGCTTCCCCAGCATTTGCTATTGTTTGATTTCTTGATGATATTCATTCTTTCTAGGGTAAAATAAAATCTCAGTGTTGTTTTAATTTGCATTTCTCTAATGGCCAGCAATATTGAACATTTTTGCACGTATTTATTGGCCATCTGTACTTTGAAAAAATTATTTTTAGGCAGAATTTAACTATATAATTCAGACTTTGAACTCACTATGCTGTCCAGGCTGGTCTCAAACTCACAGTGATCTTCCTGCCTCAGCCTCCAAAGTGTTAGGAATACAGATGTGCACCCCATATCCAGACTGTACTTCTTTTAAGAAGTTTCCATTCAATTCAGCAGCCTATTTTTTGATTAGTCTTCAATTGTGGAGGTCTAATTTTTTTGAGTTCTTTATATATTCTTGTTATCCGTTCTTCACCTGAAAAATAGTTGACAAAATCTTTTCCCCATTCCATAGGTTGTCTTTTCACTCTACTGGTTACTTAATTTTCTGTGCAGAAACTTTTTAATTTTATATGATCCTAATGGTTGATTCTTGGAATTACTTCTTTCTGTTCAGAAAGTCCTTGCTTGTGCCTGTCTTCAAGAGTTTTACCTATTTTATTTTCCAGCAGATTATTTCTGTTTTAACCTTTAGATCTTTGATATGTTTTGATTTTAATTTAGTATGTGATGAGAGATATGGGTCTAGATTCAATCTTGTGAATAACCAGGTTACTCAGCACCATTTGTTAAAGAGATGATGTTTCCATCAGTGTAGGCTTTTGACTTCTCTGTCAAATATTAGATAGGTCAATGTGCCTGTAATTGTTTCTGCATCCTCTATTCTGTTCCATTGATCCACATGTCCATTTTTTTGGTCAGTAGCATGCTGTTTTTATCAATATGGCTTTACAGTATAAGTTGAAGTCCAGGATTGTGATGCCTCCCACTTCAGTCTCATAGAGCAGGGCTGCTTTTGCTATTGTGAGTCTCTTCTGCTTCTAAATGAATTTCAGTAATATTTTTTCTGGTTTAATGAGGAACACTATTGGCATTTTGATTGAGATTACATTAAATCTGTGTATCAGTGTTGAAAGTATGGCCATTCTGAAAATATTTGTTCTATCTATTCAGGAACAGGGGTTGTCTTTTCATCTTCTGATATCCTCTTTGATCTCCTTTTCAGAATGCTGTAGTTTATCTTGTATAGGTCTCTCACATCCTTCATTAGGTCAATTCCTATGTATTTAATTTTTCTTAATGAATGATATTGTGAATGGTACTGTGTTCCTAATTCTTTCTTGGTGAGTTTCTTATTGATGTATAGGAATGCTATTGAGTTTTGTTCACTTTGTATCCTGATGCTCTACAGAATTTAGTAATTAATGCTACATGTTTTTTGGGTCTTCTATGTAGGGGATCATATCATGTGAAAATAATGATAATTTGACTTCTTTATTTCTTATACATATCTTTTTAATTTGTTTCTCTTGCTAGATTTCTGTGGCTATTGTTTCAAAAACTGTGTTGAACAAGAATGGTGACAGTAGATGTCTTTGTCTTCTTTCTGATTTTAAAGGGAAAGCTTTCCCCTGTGTAATATAATTGGTCATAGATTTGTCATAAATGGTTTTTTATCAGATTGAGATAAGGTCCTCTATTACTATTTTTTTTCAAGGTTTTTGTCAAGAGTGGATGTTAGAGTTTGTAAAAGCTTTTTATGCATCAGATGAGATGATAGTATGTTTTTTATCCTTGTTTCTGTTTGTGTTGTATTACATATATTTATTACAATATATGTATTATGTATATTTCATATATTGAGCCATCCCCGCATCCCTGGGATGAATCCTAATTGCTCATGATATATGATATTTTTGATGATTTGAGGCATCCTGTTTGTCAGTATCTTATTGAGGACTTTTGTGTTCATGTTCATTGAAGAGATTGGCCTGTATTTCTCTTTTTCAGTTGAGTCCTTTTTTGGTTTTAGAATAAGGGTAATACTATCCTCCAGGAGTCTCTTTGGGAATATCCCTTCCTTTTCAGTTTCACTAAAGGATTTAAACAGTACTGGCATTAGATCTTCCCCAAAGTTCTTACAGAATTTGGCAGTGAATTCATTGGGACTTGGAGTTTTCTCAGTTGATAGTTTTTCATTACTTCAATTTCATTACTTGTTTTTCAATTTCAGGGTATTTAAATTTTGGTTCAGTTTTGATCATCCATATGCGTGTAGGATCCTATCTATTTCTTCTGAGTTCTCCTTTTTATTAAAGTACAGATTCTCAAAATAATTGCTAATTATCTTCTGGATTTCAGTAGTGTCTGTTGTAATTTTTTTTATTTTAAAGAGAGTGAAACAAAACAAAACAAAACAAAGCAAATCAGAACAGAACAATGCAAGGAACATAAGACTTCAAAACAAGACAACAGAAAATCAACAGTGGTTACCATAATGTCTCTTTGTTTTCTTCAAAATAGTTGTCCATACCTTCACACACAATAAAATCAAACAAAACTAAATAGTATAAAACCAATCAAAACAAAAGAATGAAAGCACTATGGAACCTCAAACCAAGATGATAGGAAATCAACAATGGCTACCATAATGTCTCTTGTTTTCTTCAAAATAGCTGTCCATACCTACACACATGATGAAATCAAATAATAGAAAACAGATTAAAACTAGTCAAAACAGAAGACTGAAAGCATTACAGGACTTCAAATCCAGATAACAGGAAATGAACAATGGTTACTATAATGTCTCATTTTCTGCAAAACAGTCATCCATACTATCACATATAATAAAATCAAGTAAAACACAACAATAAAACCAATCAAAATAAAAAAATAAAACCATCATAGGACTTCAAAACAAGATGACAGGAAATCAACAGTGGCTACCATAATGTCTTGTTTTCTTCAAAATAGCTGTTCATTCCATCACATAAAATAAAATAAAAAAAAACAAAACAAAATAAAACCAATTAAACAGAAGAGTGAAAGCATTATAGGACTTTGAAACAAGATAATAGGAAACCAACAATGATTACCATAATATATCCTATTATGCTCCAAATAGCTGCCCATATCATCAGACACAGAGAAATCTAACAAAATAAGACAGAACAAATTGAACCTAACAAAATTGTGAAAACAATACAAGAATTCAAGACAAGACAATAAGAAATTAACATTGGTTACTACCTTCCCCACCTAGGTGTTTCCTTCTCTATCACTTTTATAATATCTATTGTGCTTTTTGGATCACACTAACTCTTGTTTTTTATGCTAGTGTTCACCTGTATGAGTTCAAACTGTTTCGCCCATGAACATGACCTCCAATTGCATCCAGTTACCTACAAGAGCCTCGAGATTATTCTACTTTATAGCTGGATAGCTTTCTACTGTATGAAAATACCATATCTTTCTTATCCATTCTGCAGTTGATGATCAAGTTACCCTTGCTTTTTTCTGGTCTTCTGTCACATGGAACAGTTGTTTCTCTCCTTTGATTTTCAGTCTATGAATTTCCTTTCGAGTTACATGTGTTTCTTGTATACAGTATATTGATGGATCTTGCTTCTTGATCTACTCTCTGTGTTTCTTTTTATTTCTGAATTGAGGCCCTCTATATTAATGGTTACAACCAGAATGCATTGGTTTGCCTTTGCCATGCTATCCTCCTGCTGTTGGTCCTCTGCATTTCCCCTTCATTCAATTGCCTGTCCTATTTGGTGATCCTCCACTGCTGCTTTTCCTGGAACCATGATCATTCTTATCTCTCTCTAGAATATCCTTTAGCACTCTCTGTAGGGTTGGTTTGGTGGTCTTGAATTACTCCATTGTTTTTTATCATGGAAGTATCTTATTTTTCCATCAATTTTGAAAGATAGTTTTGTAGGGTACATCAATCTGGTTTGGAAGTTGTTTTCTTTCAGGATTTGAAACACTTCACTCCGAACTCTTCTTATGAAGTTGGGCAAGTGAGTATTCAGTGCACATATGTTTATATCGTCATCTCTTCCTGTTGAGTTGCTTACTTATAATGACTTTTTGTGCCTCTTCTGTTCAGTTTTGGCTTGAACTCCATTTTGTCTAAAATTAGAATAGCTACTTCTACTTTTTCTGGGTTCCTGTTGCATGGAATATTGTTTTCCATCCTTGGATTTTTAATCTGTACATTTCTTTTTGGATTAATTGTGTTTCTTGCATACAGCACATTATTGGGTTTTGTTACTTGATCTGTTCTACCCATCTGTGTCTTTTCATTGGGAAATTAGGACCATCCACATTGAGAGTTATTACAGAAAGGTGTTTATTAGTGACCTTTTTCATGGTGCCAGTTATCACAGATGCCTGCAGTGAGTCCCCAGTCTCCTGCCAACGTTATGGTGCATGATGAGAAAGAAAGAAAGAGAAAGAGACAGAATAGAGGGTTGCAACAGGGATCTGGGATGATCCATTTCCTCTCTGGACAAAGAACCAGTATCTCCAGCAAGCCACCATTTTATTTAGCCTATTCAGGGGAAGGGGTACTGTGCTTTTCTTGGAACAGCACAGAAGTAGTGGTTGAATGGGCAAGTTTAACATCATAAAGGAAAGAAGTTATGATTCATCCTCCCATCTGGGTGCTCATCTCCCTGTACTGTCCTCAGCAGACTGCATTCTGCTCTGTGAGCTCACCGACTGAGACAAAGCTGGATTTCTGCCTTCCAAACCTGGCCCACAAGGCAAGGGCAAGTCAACTCATAATTTGTGGTCCCCACTGGATTTGACATTGCATTGTTTTTGTCATTGCATTATTTTCTTTTTGCTGACCCTCCACTCCTTTTTGCTTAACTGTTCACTTTGCATATTGTAGTCATTATTTTAGACTTTTTGCCATTATTGGTTTCATGGCCCTTTTCTAGATTGTCTTGAAGAACATTTAGTGGGATCCTGGTTTGGTGGCCCTAAATTTCTTAAGATGCTCTTTGTCCTGAAAATACTTGTTTCTCTGTCAATTTTTAAAGATAGTTTTGCAGGATATATAAGTCTGGGTTGGAAGTTGTTTTCTTTTAGAGCTTGAAATATTTCAAGACTTAGCCTTTAAAGTTTGTGTTGAGAAGCTCTCTGTAAGCCTAATGGTTTACTTTTATAAGTTGTTGCTGTTATCTAACAGTTTTTAAGACTATATCTCTGTGTTTGAGGTCTGGGATTTTGTCTATGATGTGTTGTGGAGAAGTCCTCTTTAGATTGTAGCAATTTGGAGTTCTAGATGCTTCATTATCTGTATGTTTAATTCTTTTCCTATATTTGGAAACTTTTCTGCTCTTAATTCTGTAAACAGGTTTTTTAAATGGCATTTTGATGTCTTCTGATTTTTCACTAATTCCAATTAATCTTAGTCTTCTTTGCATTATCTATCAGCTGTTGGACCCACTTTTCTTGTTCTCTTTTTGTTTTAAAGATACCTCTGAATAATTTGTCTCTGAAAACAGCCCTATCTTATAGTTCTGACATTCTGTCCTCTTATTAGTAGCCCTACTTCTCATACTTTCAATAGAGTTTTTAATCATCTGGATTTTTCTTTGGAACCTTGTCATGGACTCAACTCTTGGCTAAATTGGTTGTTCATATTTTGCATCATTTTGTTTAGCTCAGTTAGTTTTTTTTATCAGTGCATTCTGCAAACTCCCTGATTATTTTGCTTATTATATCCATTATTTGTTTAATTATATCTTCTTCAAGATTTCTAAGTCCCTTATTCATCTGTTTTGTTGTTGTTGTTGTTATTTTTATTTTTTTGGTACCAGGGATTGAACTCATGACATAACGCTTTCCTGGCAGGCACTTGTGCCACTGAGCTAAATCTCCAGTCTTTTCATCTATTTTTTAATCTCTGTTATTCTTTCAAGTAACTTGGCTGAGTGGTTTTTGATTGCTTCCCCTCGGTACCTCACAAATTGACTTTGAGGGGGCTGGGAATTTTTGGAAGCATTTTGTTACCTTGTCATCTCATGTTTCTATATTGTTTTGTTTTATGCTGAGTTTTGTGGGTGCTTATAGTGGGAAGACTGTTGCTAGTATGGAGATCTCCTTAGTTAGTCTCAACTTTTCAGTGATGGACACAGGATAAGGCTAACTGTGGGTCTTTACTTCTGTCCAAAGACCAACCACCTGTACTAATTTGGGAGGGAGAGTGCAGTGTAATTGGCTCAATACCCAGTATTCTGGAAATGGGATGCAGTATTGTTAATGATCCAATGGTAATGCAGATATTGGCATGCATATGAAACCTATTAATATCAGTAGCTATCTCATTGTGGCAATGGTAATTAAATCAGCAGCAATAATATCATTAAAGATAAATTTGATATTGACATACCATAAGAACCAACACTATACTACCCTCAATCATAGAGATCTGTAATTACAGTATAAATACTAAGATAAACCAAATATTGACACAATATCTACTAAATTGGATAATTATCCCTCTATTAACAATAGAAAAGAATTTAACAGTAATAACATAAAGTTTACTAACCATCTAAAGATTAATAAAACAATTCTTAGTCTGGTAAAGACAGAGTGAATGCAGAAAAAACAATGAAAGAAGAAAAACTAAACAAATGAAAGAGAAGGGAGAAAAGTGAGATAAAGGGTCCTATTAAGTGAAATAAAGAATTCTACGTAAATTAGATAAAGGTAAGAGAAAAGACAAATAAGAAAAAGAAAACAAAGGAAAAAAGGGAGAAAAAAGAAAAAATAAGGAAAATGAAAAAAAGAAAGCATTAAAAGGAAAAAAACATTAAAAGAAAAAAAGAAAATCTCCCAACTTCCCCAAAACCAATAAAGAAAAAGGGGAAAACAATGAGTCTAAAAAAGAAAAAAAAATCTCCTGTATTTTTGAATGAGTGCTTTCATTCCAGGATCCACAGTTTTGGTGTTCTGCAAGTCATATTTTTCTCTCTATAGTTTTACAGCCTGTGGGTTTGTGAGGTCCCCTACCCCCATTCCAGACACCCCTCAGTCCATTTACTCCAGGCTGTGGTAACTATCCAAACGGAGGTGTGTACTTGCTCACATTGGTAGACAGGGAAAGCAATCACACCTCTG
Organism: Dasyprocta punctata; assembly: GCA_004363535.1. Classification (NCBI taxonomy): domain Eukaryota; kingdom Metazoa; phylum Chordata; class Mammalia; order Rodentia; family Dasyproctidae; genus Dasyprocta; species Dasyprocta punctata. The sequence goes on from RJWM01028471.1 coordinate 22,726, forward strand.
ACCTATGCTGGATATAGTTAGCAGGACAAGGGTTTAAGTAGATGCTGTGCTTAATGCCAGCACTTTCAGACCCAGCCATTTCAGAGTTAGTTACAAGTGAGATCTGGTTTCTCACAATGGAGAGTCAGGCTCTTATCCTTCCTGGCCTGAGTTTAAACTTCTCAGAGGGTCTGTGTTAAGCCTGTTTCCAGTCTGTAACTGTCTCCTGTGGCTGTCTCTCACCAAGTCACTGTGGAAGGGTTACTCTGAGAACCCTGAAGTGAAGCTGTTTTTTTGTTGTTCTGAGTCTCAGTTTTAAATAATCAACCCTTTCCTGAAATGGTGTCTGATTAAACACTGTCTGGCAATATGGTGGACATCTCACTGGATTCTCTCTCCAGTTATTGCTCACAATGTGGGTAGAGTCACTCAAAGCAAAGGCCATGCTGCTTTTGCAGTTTGCAACAGCCATGGGCTACTCCTGGAATCAGTGTTGCTTGCTTGGTCCACCTTTCTCATTGGCGCTCCTGGTCTTGGAGCTTTTTATGTCTGGAGATGGTGTCATTTTCTTAGCATCTGGGATAAACTTCTAGACTGCTTTTTTGCTCTACATGTGGGTCATTTCTCCAACTTCCTATAATGTCTAGTTTTTCTGTTTGTTCCTTTTCAAGTCCCAAAAGTACACATTTTTTTCTCTTTGCCAAGTTGTTATTTTCTAAGTGTCTGGATTCAGGGTCTCAGAGAGGCTGAATTTTGCTGCCGATCATTACTTCTCCATTTTTTTCCTACCTCTGAAGTCTTTTAGTTTGATGTAAATCCATTGATCAGTTTTTACTTTTGTTTTCTGTGCTTTTGGAGTTATATCCAAAAAAATCGTTGCCCAGATCCATGTCCTGAAATGTTTCCCTTGTTTTTGTGTAGTAGTCTCATAGTTATGGGTCTTAAATTTAAGCATGTGATCCATTTCCTATTGTCTTGTTTTGAAGCCCTGTATTGCTTCTTTTGTTTTGTTTTTATTGGTTTTATTCTGCACTGTTTTGTTGAATTTTATTAGACACGATGGTATGGGCAGTTATTTTGAAGAAAACAAGAGGCATTATAGTAGCCATTATTGATTTCCTTTTATCTTGTTTTGAAGTCATGTACCATGTCCATTGTTTTGTTTTGATTGACTATATTCTGTTTTATTTCATTTGGATTTATTCTATTTAAAATAAAAATTAAAAAATATTTGATTCATTTTGAGTTGGTTTTTGTATATGATATGAGAGTTGTAGTTTCTTTCTTCTGCATATGAATAAATCACTTGAAAATATATTTGTAATGTATGATCTTATTGCTTTTTTCATCAATCTGTCAGCTACAAATGTGTGGATTTATTTCTGAAGTCTCCACTTTATTTGTTGTTCTATGTGCCTGTTTTAATGCCAATAATTTGTTGTATTGGTTGTTATAGATTTGTAATAATTTTGGAAATCAGGCATTGTAATGCTTCCAGTTTTGTTTTTTACACAGTGATTGCATTAGCTATTTGGGTACTCTTGTGGTTTCACACAAATTTTAGGAATTTTTTATTTTATATTTATGTGAACACAGTCATTGGAGTTTGATAG
>RJWM01028472.1:0-25593 GCA_004363535.1 Dasyprocta punctata
TGTCATTTTTTTGTTGTTGTTGTTGTAGTTTTTGTTTGTTTTGTTTTTCTTCGCTTAAATAAAATTAAAAAAAAAAAAAACAAAACAAAATGCCCATCAGTCAAGGAATGTATAGAGATGTGGTTATTTTATATAATGGACTACTACTCAAACATAAAGTAGGGTAAACTTTAAATCTTTATAGATAAATAGTTGCAACTAGAGACCATATTCATAAGTGAAATAAATCAGACTCATATGTGTAAACATCATATTGTCTCACTAGTGTGAGGAAATGAAACAGCAAATAATGTGGAGAATGTTCCATAGATATTGTGATTGAGAAAAAACTCTTCAAAAGTAAAGAGAAACTGCAGTGCCGGAAAAGAAAAAGGAAAGAATGCAAAGGAAAAAATCTATGTGTATATATAGATATAGATATTAAGATGGTTATACTGCTACTTTCTCTTATTTCATTGAAAAGAAAGGCTTGTACTAATACTGTATTTTGTTTTAAAGAAAAGAAAACAAAACAAAACAGAACAAAGAAGATCAGAACAGAACAATGTAAGCAACATAGGACTTCAAAACAAGACAACAGGAAATCAACAGTGGCTACCATAATGTCTCCTGTTCTCTTTGAAATAGTTGTCCATACCTTCACACACAATACATTCAAGCAAAACAAAACAGTATAAAACCAATCAAAACAAAAGAATGAAAGCATTACTGGCCTTCAAAACCAGACAATAGGAATTCAACAATGACTACCATAATGTCTCTTGTTGCCTTCAGAATAGATATCCATACCTTCATACACATTGAAATCAAATAATAGAAAACAGAATAAAACCAATCAAAACAATGAATAAAAGCATTATAGGACTTCAAAACAAGATGATAGGAAATCAGTAGTGGCTACTATAATATCTCATTTTCTTCAAAATAGTTGTTCATACCATCACACATAATAAAATCAATTCTTGTAAACTGTTTAGGAGAAATTCTTAGCATGTATAAGCCTATACGTGTACATCTATCCTTTCTGTATTAGAGGGAAAAGTACAACAAAACAAGCAAACAAAAACAAGAAAAACAAGAAACAAAAGACAAAAATAAATAACAGTAACAGAGAGCTTAAAACAACAACATAGGCTTTCAAAACAAGGTGATAGGAACATAACTAAGGTTGTTATTTTGCATAGTTATCTTCAAAAGAGTTACTCAGATTACCAGATATAAACATGCAAAATTGATCTAATCCTGTGAATGCTAACTGCTTTGTTCCAAGAACTAATAGAATTAGTAGTGAAATCATCTGAGCTATCTTAAGTATGTATATAGAAATTTATATCTTTTTTCTTTTCCCTTCCTTTTTTTCTCCTTTAGCCTGAGTTGTTTTTACCCTTTGAGCAGATTCTTACCCTTTCACAATATGTATTGAAGATTTTGTATCTTATTTACTCTTTCAGTTTCTTACACTAGGGAGATAATATGTATGTGAGTTTGATTTATTTCACTTATGAGTATGGTCTCAAGTCACATCCATTTACCCATAAAAGCCTCAATGTGATCATTTTTTACAGCTGAGTAGTAGTCCATTGTATAAAAATACCATATATTTTTTATCCACTGCTCAGTTGATTGGCATTTAAGTTGCTTCCCAGATTTGGCTATTACAAATTGTGCTGTTGGTTCTTTACCTTTCCCCTCTGTTTAATTGTTTGTCCTGCTTGGTGGTTTTTCTGTTGGTTTTCTTGAAATTGTAGTTATTTTTATGTCTATTTAGAATATCTTTGAGCATTCTTTGCAGGGTTGGTTTGGTGGTCATGAAGTTCTTTAGTTGTTCTTTATCATGAAAGTATCTTATTTCTCCATCGATTTTGAAAGATAGTTTTGCAGGGTACATCAATCTGAGTTGGAAGCCATCTTCCTTTAGGATTTGAAATACTTCACTCCATGTTATTTTTTTACTTCATTGTTTGTTTTGAGAAGTCTGCTGTGATTCTGATGGGCTTTCCTTTATAGGTGACTTGTTTTTTGTTTCTTTTCTCTAACAGCTTTTAATATTCTGTTCTGATGTTGAATTTCAGGGATGTTGATTATTGTATGTCTGCTTGTAGATTTATTTTGGCTACTGTGAGTTGGATTTCCATATGCTTCACTTATCTGAACGTCAGTTTCCTTTCCAATATTGGTGAAATTTTCTAAGTATTACTTCTACAAATAGTCTTTTTATATAATTTGTGTTGTCACCTTTTCCGTTACACCTATCTATCTCTTTTTTTCTATCAATCTTACATTGTTTTTCCTTGCATCACCTCACAACAGTTGAAGTACTGTTTCGATTCTTTGTTATTTTTAAAAGATCTTTCCTTTCCTGTTCACTAGCTGCAATCCTGTTTTCGAGGTCTGAAAGTCTATCTTCACATTTATTCAGGCGGGTTTGCCAGCTTTCGATGGCATATTTGATTTCCTGGATATCTCTTTGAATCTGTTTCATGCATTGTGTTTCTTTCTTATGTTGTTTATTCAAGGTTTCCATCATTTTGCAGTGCTCCTCTATTTTTTTAACTATGTCTTCCTTAGATGTGCTCAGCATTGTTTTCATTACATTTATCATTTCTTGTTTTACCTGGGGAATTATTTCTGATCTGAGTTCTTTACAGCTTCATGGAGTTGTTCGTTTTCTTCAGTTACTATCATTTCAGAAGTTTCAGAGTTTGTGGCTTACACTTCTACTCTTTCTTTCTTCCATGTCTCCTAGGCTTGTTTGGGATGGGCTGGAGGTTTGAGATTGCATTTTGCTCTTTCGTTTTGTCATTTTCCTGTTTTTCCCTGGCTCAGTCGAATCCAAAGCCTCAGTTGTTTCCTGGGCTAAGGATTGCTGTCCATACTTAAGGGAGCTTCATGAGCTGACTCAGCCTCATTAGGCAGGCCTTACCATTTCCCTAGCGGCACTTGGAGTCTCCCTGAATGGCGGGAGTATGCTGGGCAGACCTTCAGAACACCCCACATAGCACACTGTAGCTCCCTGGCTGTTTGGGGATGCTGGTCAGGTCCCTACCATGTTCTGAGTGAGGTTCTGAGGCTGCACAGCTAGGTAGAGTTTGCTGTGCAGGACTCCAACTCCTGCCACTCACTGCACAGAGGCTCTCCAGCTACATGGGGTCACTGAAGGGGCCCAACCAAGACACAAGAAATGTACCAAAGCTCCCTGGCTGTTTGGGGTCACTGGCTGGGGCCATACCAGGTTCCAAACTACGTACCAAGGTTGCACAGTTAGAGTTCACTGTGCAGACCTTTAGTTCATGCCTGTGCTGCTATTGCTTGGATAATATTTCATGCCTATATCTTGTACTCTGAGTAACTACTTTGTAGATAACAATACACAATGTATTAATTATTGTCATTCTCCTATTATCTTGTTTTGTAATTTTTTAATTTTAATATAAAAATTAGAAAAATATACCATGTTCTAGTACAGTCAAAACCAAATTTCAAAATGGGCATACTTCTGAAACTAATAAATAGATTTCATGCAACTCCAATTAAAATACCAACAGAATTCCTTACAGAACTAGAAAAAATATTCCTAAAATTTATATTGAACCAGATGTGACCCAGAATAGGCATACCAGGCCTTGGCAACAGTATCAAAGCAGGAAACATAATCACTCCAAATTTAAAGTTATTTTACAAAACCACTGTAAGAAATACAGCATGGTACTGGAACAAAAATAGACATGTGAATCACTGGAATTTAATAAAAGATGCAGTAATAACCCCATGCTCATTTAGCTATCTGATGTTTGACAAGGTGACCAAAAGTATATGCTGGAGTAAAGATAACCTGTTTTTTAAATGGTTCTGGGAAAACTGATTATACATATGCCAAAGATTGAATCTGGACATGTATGTTTACCATGAACTAAAGTAAAATCAAAACAGATCAAAAATCTAAATATTAAAGCCAAAACAACCTATTGGAAGATAAAGCAGATAATTGTCTTAAAAAGGTAGGCATAGGCAAAGACTTTCTGAACAGAATTCCAATTGCATAAAAAATAATATGCAGAAGCATCAAATAAGATTATATCAAATTAAGTTTCTTCACTGCAAAGAAAACAACCAACAGAGTTAAAATACAGCCTACAGTTTGAGAAATAAACCCTTTTTGTCAGCTACTCTTCATACAGAGGGCAATTATCCACAATATATAAATAACTAAAAAAAAAAAAAACCTCTCCTAATATAAATGACCCAGTCAAAAAATGGGCAAACAAAATGAAGAGATGCTTCTCAGAAAGACAAATTGCCAATTAATACATTTTAAAAATGTTCCACTTCTCTGGCCATTCGAGTAATCAAAATGAATATAATGCAGAGAGTCAGTCTTACTCTAAAAAGAATGGGTTCCGTCAAGGAATTAAATAATAACAAATGCTGGTTAGGTTGTGGGGAAAAGAGAATGTTTCTAAATTGTTGATGAGATTATAAACTGGCATGACCGCTATGGAAATCTATTTGGAAATTTGTCAAAAAAATTAAACTAGAAATTACGTTTGGCCCAGATTTTTTTTTTCTTGGTACACTCCTAATACAGTTAAAGATATTATATTACATTGATACATGCATACCCATATTCATAGCAGCATGACTTAACAGCTAAATACTCGAAATAGCCTGTCTGTGAACTAATTAATTGATAAGGATATATATATATATATATCCCTGCCATAAAGAAGAATAAATTCGAGTCATTTGTATTAAAGTGGATGTACCCTAACACCATTATAATAAGTGAAATAAATTGGATATACCAGTTTTAATATTGCATGGCTCCTCTTATATGTGAAATCTAAAGTATTAATAAATTAAAGAGCAAAATGAAAGATACATACAGTAATAGGAAATAGACAGACAGATCTTTTCCAAAAGGGAAGAGGACCAAGTGATGGAAGAAGGGCAGACAGATCACAGTGAACAGGGAAAAATTAAGCCATTTCATATATATGTACGAACCTCCCACAATGAATGTAATCATGCTCTACTAACATATACTAATAAAAATTAAAAAGATGTGTTATGTGCATATACCAACTTCCCACAATGAATGTAATCATTATGTATTTCAAATATGTACCAATAAAAATAAAAATTTTAAAAAGAATAAAAAATGAAAATTGACAATAATTGTACATACTTATGGGTGGTAATTTAGTATACACATATAAACTCTGTGAAATATTTCAAAATTTTGTTTATTGTCTTGTGCAGAGCCCATGCTAATCTTCTTTGTATTTTTACAACTTTAGTATATGTGCTAGCAAAACAAAGACAGTCAACTGCTTTTCTTGTTTTTCAAATATAATTAAGTTTTTTGTTACATTTTAGATCTACATAATGATCATATTCATCATAGTAAATTCGTACCAATATATGATATATTTTGGTTTCTCTAGTTTCCCCAATCTCCTCTCCTCCCTTCATCTTCCCCTCCCTATTTACAAAGCTATGTTTCCATTTTATCCTTTATTGAAGTCATTTTTCCCTTTTCCCTTCCTTCCTTTCCCCTTCTCCCAACCTAGTTCTTGTTTCCTTTTGAACAGTTTCTTACCATTTCCCAATGTCTTTTGTATATTTTGGTCCTCATTTACTTTTTCAGTTTCTAACACCAGAGAGACAATGTGATGTTTACACATGAGTCCAATTTATTTGACTTAAGAGTATGATATCAACTTGCATCCATTTACATAGAAATGTTTCAAATTCATCCTTCTTTATGGCTGAATAGTACTCCATTCAATTTTAAAAACCCCACATCTTCTTTATCTATTCCTCAGTTGATGAGGATGTGGGTTATTTCCATGATTTAGGCATTACAAACCATGCTGCTATAAACGTGGGTGTGCATATGCTCATATCCAACATCATGCACTAAACTAAACTAAAAACTGGATGAAAGACCTAAATATTATAACAGAAATGCTAAATATGGTGAAAAAGAGAATAGGCAGAACTCTTGCAGGCATAGGTGTAGGCAAATATTTCATGCACAAAACCTCAATCATACAGGAATGAATCAATAACTAGGATATCATCCTACTGGAGATTTTGCACAACAAATGAAACACCAACAGAGTGAAAACACAACCCACAGAGTGGGAAAAATTTCAGCTAGCTGTCCTTCAGACAAAGGATTTATATTTAGAACATATAAAAATTGAAAAAATCAGATCCCCCCAAATTTAGAAAGAATCCAAAAATGGGCATCTGAGATGAACAGACATTTCTCAGATGAAGAAATACAAATGGCAAATAAGCAGATAAAAAATGTTTAATATCACTAGTTATTAGGGAGATGCAAATTAAAATAATGCTGAGATTCCATTTCACACCAGAAAGAATGATTATCACCAAGAAATCATCCAACAACAAATGCTGGAGGGGTTGTGGGGAAAAAGAAACCCTTCTCCATTGTTGGTAGGGATGTAGACTGGTGAAACACTGTGAAAATCAGTATGGAGATTCTTCAAAAAACCAGGATCAGAGGTTCCATTTGACACAGCTATTCCCCTTCTGGGTATCTTTCTAGAAGAATTAACATCAACTTTTATTCTTAATGAGTCCCCCTGTGTGTCATTTTTTTTTTAAAATGCTATGATTGCTGGGCGTGGTGGCGCACGCCTTTAATCCCAGCACTCGGGAGGCTGAGGTAGGCGGAGCGTTGTGAGTTCGAGGCCAGCTTGGGCTACAACATGAGTGCAAGGCCGGCCTGAGCTACATAGTGCGACCCTGCCTCAAAAAAACCAGGGCTGGGAGTTTGGCTCAGTGCCTTAAGCGCCTGCTCTGGCAGGCGCGAGGTTGTGAGTTCAATCCCCGGTGCCGCAAAAAAAATAAAAATAAAAAAATAAAAAATAAATAAAAATGCTATGAGTTCTTCGTTTTTGTCTTTAAATAGTTTATAATGTGTCTGGGTGTATCTCTCTTTGACTTTGTTCTATTCAAAAGTTTTGAAACTTCTTCAGAGTACAAATTAGTATTTGACCATTGTTGGGCAGTTTTTATTTGTTATTATTCAAGAGAAAATAGACGTAGAAAAGAGAAACAAAAAGCAAAAGAGACAAACAAACAACAACAACAAATCTGATACGATAACATTATAGGTTTAGCCGGGCATGGTGGCACACACCTTTAATCCCGGCACTCGGGAGGCTATCCTAATATATTTTGTTATCTTTGGAATAGCTGTCTATGCCATCATATATAATAAAATTAGGCAGGTCGAGATAGAATAAGATCAAACTAAACAGCTCATTGAAGACATTACTGGACTCAAATCCCAATGATGAATTATTCAATTGTCTGCCCCACTTGGTGATATCCCTCTACCACTGTTTCTGGAGCTGTGGACTTTTTTATCTCTTCCTAAAATGTCCTTCAGTATTCTTTGTAGGGTTGGCTTGGTTGTCATGAATTCCTTTAGTTGTTCTTTGTCATGGAAGTATCTTGTTTCTCCATTGATTTCAAAAGATAGTTTTGCAGGGTACATCAATCTGGGTTGGAAGTTGTTTTCTTTCAGGGCTTGAAATACTTCACTCCAAGCTCTTCTTGACCTGATGGTTTGTGTTGAGAAGTCTGTCGTGATTCTGATGGGTTTTCCTTTGTAGGTGATCTGTTTTTTCTAATAGCTTTCAATATTCTTTTTTTTGTGTTGAATTTCTGGGATCTTGATTGTTATATGTCTGGGTGTAGATTTATTTTGGTTATGTTTAGCTGGAGCTCTATATGCTTCACTTATCTGAAAGTCACTTCCTGTTCCCATGCTTGGAAAGTTTTCTGAAATTATTTCTGTAAATAGGTTTTTAATTTGATTTGTATTGACCCCTGCTTTTTCATTCACGCCTTTTATTCTTAAGTTATGTTTCTTTGGGTTGTCTTGCAGCTGTTGTATTGTTACTTCCAGGTTTCTTGTTATTTTTAAGAGATCTTTCCTTTCACAATCACAAGCTGCAAACCTGTCTTCAAGATTTGAAAGTCTATCTTTAGTTTCCTTCAGGTGGTTTTGCCAACATTCATTGGATTTTTTGAATCCCTGGTAATCTCTTTGAATCTGTTTCTAAATCTTTTTTGTATTGTTCATTCCAGGTTTTCCTCATTTTCCTACACTCCATTTTTCATCTATGTCTCCTTTAGGATTGCCTAGCAGTTCTTTTATTATGTTTTTCCTTTCTTCTTTTAGTTGAGTTAGTATTTCTGTTCTAATTTCTTTTATAGCCTCTGGACGTTGTTTCTTTACTTCAGTTGCCAACACCTCAGAAACTTCAGTTGTGGGACTCCCAATCTCCTCTGCGTTTGCATCTCCTGCACTTGCTCTGCTTGAACTGGAGGCCAGAGACTGCCCCCCGCTTCTTTGTCTTGGCATATTCCTGGGTTCTCCTGGACAAATTGGTACTTGGCACCCAAGCATTCCCTGCATTGGCTGCAACCTCTCTGGCATGAGACAGGTTCCTCCGGCTGGTGCCAACTATGGATATCTGATGGTTGCCACCGGGGGCGCTGTTACAGCGCTATCCACTGCTTTTCCCCAGCCTGCCTTGGCTCTGCAATGGCTGGTGGGGTGCGTGCAGGGGCCAGTCACCGCCTGGGAACCTGGGCTGGTGGGCTGGTCACCTGCAGACTCTCCACCACCACCTCTGGAGTGTCCATGGAGCTGCCAATTCCAGACCAAGCCTGTCACCCACAGGGACCCTCTGAGGTGGCCCCCAGTATGCTCACAGGGACAGGACTCAGCCTGAGCAACCTCCATGGGTCTGTGCCCAGCTAGGAGTCCCCAGCCCAACACCAAGTTGTCTCCCTGCCAATCTCCCCCTCATGTGGGAGGGTGAGGACCTCCTCACTCACAGTTCTCCAGGGCTGCTCCCCCTATCCACTGCCACTCTCCTCAGACACCGTTTCTCTGGGCCAAGGACTCCAGGGTCACTGCCATCATGGTTGCAGCTCTCCAACCATGCGTCCCCAGGTTCCAGCAACTCCTTTCACAGAGTGGGTCTAGCTCTGGGCAGAGGCACCACCAGCCACCGCCCTCCTTGTCTAAGTGCCTCTTTCCACTCTTTCTGTGGGCTATAATTCTCACTTTAGATTCTTCATGGGTCCAGAGGACCTGCCTCCCTCCTTCTTGTCTTCCCCATATTGCTATATTCCAGCATCTGGATGGTATTTTTCAGGAAAGGCGCTTACCCTGCTGTTTACCATTCTGACATCTTGTCCCACCTCTGTTGGGCAGTTTTAAACCTTTTTTGAATAGCTTTTCTATCCCTTTTGCTCTATCTTACCTTTCTGTTATTTCCATTGTTCATGTAGTGGTGTGTTTAACTGTGCCCTATATTTCTCTGAGAATCTGTTCATTTTTCTTCTTTTATTTGGCTTCTTCAAATTCCAAGTCTCTATCTGGCTTCAATTTCAATGATACTTATTTCTGCTTAAATCTGCATCCATGACACGATAGTCCATTTTTAATTCACGTATTGTAATTTTCTACTCCAAATTTTTCATAGGATTTTTAATGATTTGCATTTCTTTATTGATTGTATTTATTTGCTCATTGTATCATAGCTCCCATTAATTTTTAACGCATGGCTTATTTTATTTCTTTGAACATATTTATGCAGTTAATGTCTCTTTTTACTAATTCTGACATGGTGGCCTTCATAGATATTTTCTGTTAACAGATTTTTGTTTCTGAGTATGAACCATACTTACTTTCTTTCATGTCTCATTAATTTTCTTTAAGACTCAGTATTTTAGAAAAAAATATTATAGCAATTATGAAGCATGATCTCCTGTCTTCCACCATCAGGTGTTGTTGTAAAAGGAGATTGTTGTTAATGCCATTATATTTTTATGTGTGTGTTTAGTGACTTTCCTGGGCTAGTGTCAGTCAGCACTCCTACACAGTCACAGAACTGTCTGAGCCTTGCTTTTCTCCATTCTTTTCATTTTTAAGTTTAGCTTCTGCTGTAATCCAAACCTTTCTGCCTCCCTACACCAATTTCTATACTAACAACAACAGTGAAGGTATTGATATATGTGACCCTTGAGAAGTGATTAAATCAGGGAAGTTCTACCTCATGAATGGTGAAGCCACTTTTAAAACGCAGGACAAACCTTACCAGGCTCTGAATCTGATGGTGCCTTAACTTATACTAATTTAGCTTCAGGTACTATGTGAAATATTCTCTTTATAATTTAATCTGTTTATTATATTTTTGTAATAAGAACCTGAATATACTAAGTGGGCTTCATAAGGGTCATCTTTGGGTCTGTATTATTTAATGTTCAAACAATATTTGGTTATTGTTCAAGACGTTGTGCTTACAGGCCTTAAACCAATAGTGTTTTATCCTTTGCTCAGAAGATTGGAGGATTGTGACCTTTATTCAAAGTTCAGGCAGTCAATTTTTCTGCTTTGGCTTTTAATTTTTGCTTCTGCATATCCTTGTCACTTGTTAGACAAGTAGGTAACTGCAGCCCTATCTGGTTTTTTTCTTATTTTATTTTTAGCCCAGCAAATGCACACAGATATTTATAGTCCTCAATAAATGTCACTCTTTTGGGTATCTTACTCCCCAGATATGCATTTAATTTTTTTGTTGATCTGTGGCTTTGTCAACCAGTATCATAGCCTCAGATAACCAGAACAGTGGATTTTGCTTTTCTGACACAGGTTATTGTTCTTTTCAACATTACTATTGGGCATTTGAACTTCAACAATTCCTCAAATCACATCAGTGACTCCAGCTAGCAACTAGGCTGATAGTCCTTGTTTTAGTTATTTTTCCCTCGTTGCTGAGACAAAATACCAGACACCCAAAGCTAAACAGGAGAAATGTTTATTTAGCTTACAGTTTGTAGAGATTTCAGTCCATAATCAGTTGGATCCAAGGTACGGTAGCATGGCACAGGGGCAACAGCTCATGGCAGCTGAAGACAGCAAAAGCAACAAGAGACAGAATAGGACAGAGAAGAGAAGAAAGAAGAAGAAAAGGGGGAGAGAGGAAGAGAGGAAAATAGAGAGAGAGAGAGAGAGAGAGAGAGAGAGAGAGAGAGAAGCCTCTTTTTGTCTCTTGTATTGTATACATTCTTCCAGGATTAGGGCAGTGCCAAATCAATCAGTGAACAGATCCAGCAATCACCCATCCTTAATCCCAGCACCCTTAATTCCAGCATTGTACTATGAATCAATCACACACTATAGATTCAGCCACCTCCAAAAAAATGCTCCGTCTAAATGTGCATGAGGCTTTGGCGGGACATCTAGAAACAAATCATGACAGTCCTCATAAGTATTGCACCACAGAATTGGGCAGGTGAGAAAGGGAGGAATGAGAGGAGCCTAAAGTTAAAAGATTTTATTGCTCTTACAGAGGTTTAGTAGTTTTTCCTGAGTAAATTCCCTGCAGCTCATTACACATCTGGTTAATATTCAGAGTTATTAAATTGCTGTTTTAATAATTTTTACTAGCTTATTATTCTTTAAGGGGGATACAATTTGTCAAGTTCTAATTCTTCATACATTGCAATTTTTGTTTCCTTTTTCAAATATTAAACTTTGTTGTTTCTAGGCTCAAAAGTCTTATTTTATAAATTGACAGCTAAGATTGTATTTATTTACTGTGTAGTGTACAACATAATGTTTTAAAGAGTATATACATTGTGGAATAATTAAATCTGGCTAATTACCATAGTCATTATCTCATATAGTTATCATTTTGTGGTAAGAATATTTAGCATCCACTCTATTAGCATTTCTTAAGAATGCAATATTGATGCCATGAGCCATGCATTAGAATTCTCTAGTATCTGATATGGACTCTTTTTTTTTTAATTTTTTTATTTTCTCTCTTGATGTGAGCTGGCACTGTGCGGGCCCAGCAAGTTGGGGCCTGCTTGGGTCCATTCTGGTTCTCTTCTGGGGTCTGGGCAGCGCCCAACCCCAGAAGGCAGATCAGTTCTCTCTTGATGTGAGCTGGCACTGCGCGGGCCCAGCAAGTTGGGGCCCACTTGGGCCCATTCTGGTTCTCTTCCGGGGTCCGGGCAGTGCCCAACCCCAGAAGGCGGATTGATATGGACTCTTATAGTGAGTGCTGAGGTATGGTGACATTCTTAAAAGGATTTTTGATTACTTGAAATCCGCTGTATTGTATTCTATCCAATGAGGAATTGAAATACTTAACTGCATAGATTTCACTGAATGATTCATCTACATATTCCCTTCCATACCTTACATTGAATTTTTGAAAAACTCCTATAGTTCATTCTGATTAAAGCTTGGATTGTCAGGCACAGATTTATGAAAAAGTCATATAGTTCATTCTGATAAAAGCTTAGATTACCAGCACAGATTTATGAAAAAGTCCTACAGTTCATTCTGATAAAAGCTTGGACTATCAGACACAGATTTATTAGCTCTTCTTGTGCTCTAACTTAGAGATGTCAGAGTACTTTTTTATGTATGAACTCTATGATTATGAAATCAAGTCAATGATACAGGCAGAGGATATATGTTTTATATTTGAGAAAAATTTATAAGGCCCAAACACATAAAGTTAGTGTTGGAATGAAAACTTGAGATCTCTTTGATTCTAGTCAGTCTGTTTCCCATATATAGCACAATTTCACAAGTTCCAATGTAAAGTAAACAATGATAATATCATAAGAAATAGTACTAATGATGCTTTAACAGAATTAAATGTTAATCGTGTGAATTGAAGTGACAGAGTAGAAGCCAACAGCATATCACCATCTCTCTGGGAGGTGGGATGAAAATACCTGGAAAACTTGACATATCAAGGATAAAAATAAGAGCTTCAGTAAACAAGAAACACCTAATAGGAAAGCAAAAAATCATAGAGAAACAGAACACACTGTGGAGAAAAGAATGAGGCAGTCAGTAATGCTAACCCTAGCTCCCAAGGTAAGGAGGGAAACTTTAACCTGCAAGTACAAATTAAGACCAGAGAATGCCAGCAGCTCCAGGAAATAAATAACAGGGCAGAAGTGCTTGTACAAAAAAATAACTCAACAGTTATTTTTAGCTGCAAATAGCATTATGTTACACATCTAGACTGTCCTACAGATGGCACACGTGTTCAGAGATGGGGCCTTTGGGAGGTGTTGTGTAAAGTTGACTTACTGTCAGGATCTTATGTCTGGTTGAAAAAGATGATTGGAGCTGAGGGCGTGAATAGGAAGGGTATAACTCTCTCCCTAGTACTGCTCAGGCTCAACTCATATATGACTTTCTCGGCAAAAATTTCCTTTTTAGCAAACTACAGCCCTCAACAAACAGGCTATCACCACCAAACAACATAAAACCACAAACAGGTCATGTTGTCCTCAGACAAACAGGACAAGATGTCATAAAGAAGAGATAAGAAGGAACACAAGATCCCCTTGGCACCAGAGAACCTGATAGCATCTATACATCTGTACTGGACATTCTGAGAACCTTGACCACAGATGCTTGCTCAGACTCCCTCATATGAAACTCCTACTTGACCCCCTTAATTAACCCCCTTTCCTAGGCCTTATAAAATCTCTGCCTTTCTTTGAGGTTGATGACTTTCTCACCCTCTATCTTCCTGCACCCAGGTACAATAAATCTTCTGCTGCATTGCCTTTACCAGGCCTGCTTGCATGGTCTCTGGTGGTCTGTTACTCACACTGTTCGTTACATCTTATGCCAAAATCTGGGGTGTGATAGCCCTCTCCAAGGGGCCTCAAGCCCTGTTCCAACTCTCCTCGTCCTCAGTTGAGACCTCCTAGTGACATCTGCTCCTCAGTCCTAGATTCCTACAGCTCCTGCCATGTTAGATCTTGCTGAGTGTTTCAGATGGGTTAAGTCTCCCAGTCTTCCTCCCTCTCTTCTTGATTCCTCTTTCTTTCTCCTTGTGTGCCTTTCATACTCCACTATAAAGTCAGAGAGAGGCTTGCCCTGCTTTTCATGCTTTTAAATTCTGGTGTTCATTTCAAAAAGGACTCCTAAGAAGGCTAATTTCCTTTGGCATCTTGCCCATGGCAGAAACATCCACCTTGGTCATTCATCTACATTTTATGGCTCTGGGTCCCATTGGAGAGGTCCACTAGGGTACCCTGCCACTCTCTGTTAACTCTACCTATACTCAGTGGGGAACCTTCCATCCTCCATTCTTCCCTAATCCCCCCTTTGCCTGCCTCCTGCAAAATCTTAAACCTCTCCACCTCTCTCCCAATCTGAAGTCCAAGTACCTGATATTTTTTGTAACATGGAAAAATGCCCACAATACAAGCTAGAAAATGTCCCCCAGTGGCCAGAGAATGGTACTTTCAATTTCAACATTCTTTGAGATCTGTATAATTATTGTCATAGGCTGGGGAAGTGATCTGATGTACCTTAGGTCCAGGCATTTTCCACAATCTGCAGTGTTTCTACCCTGTACTCTTCATGTAATCCCTCTCAAAATTTTCTCCTTTCCCTTCTGTCTATGCCTCTCCAGTTAGTCCAATGTCAATTCCTCCATGATAATGTACCCAACTGATCTCCCTCACCCATGGTAGCATTCCATGCCTCTGACAACCCTGGCTGCTATTCCTGCCCCTACTAAGCCTCCTGTTGCAGCTGCTGCAGCCACTTCTCCACATTCTGTTGACACCCCTACCTATCTGACACCTACCTCTTTTATCTGTCTGGCTCTTTCTTCTTAATCTATATTCCCGCCTAAAATTCCTTACTGCCCAACTCCATCACATACCCAGTTCAGACTACAGTTTGGTACCTATTCCCCATACCCTGATCTCCAATTGCCACTTCGTGAGGTGGCAGGAGCAGAGGGAATAATTGATTTTATGTTCCCTTCTCCCTATTTGATCTATCTGAAATCAGTCAACATCTGATTTTCTTTTTCACAAACCCTACCAAATTTATTTAAGATTTGTAGTACCTCACCCAGTCTTATGATTCCTGGGATGAATTAAATGTTATTCTTTCTTCAACCCTCTTGCCTGAGGATCATGATCATGTTTGGGCTCTGGCCAAGGCTTTCACAGTTGACCATAGATGCCTTGAGCCTAATCTTCAGGAGGGCACTGTGGTCATTCCCTGAACCAACTAAAACTGGGATTTGATTCTGCTAGATTAGCTTGCACAATTTCTTGCTCAAAGGAACCATAACTACATGGTTACTTACTTAGTTGAAGGGTTCCATGAAGTGGCACACAGGTCAGTGAACTATGACAGACTGAAAGAAGCCACCCAGACAAAAGATGAAAGTCTAGCTCAATTTATGACCCACATGGCTGCCACCCTTAGATATTATATGGCCTTCTACTCAGGGACCCTAGAAGGCCAACTGATCTTAAAGATGCATTTCATTTTCCAGTCTGCTCCAGATATTCGAAGTAAACTACGAAAACTAGAGGTCAGCCCTCAAACCCCACAACAGGTGTTAATGAACCTGGGCATCAAGGTCTTGAATAATAGGTACAAAGCTGCCTGTAAATGACCCATTTCTGAGTTTCAGCTCTTTGCCTCCACTATATGAAATTCACAGGCTGTACTAAAGTTCTAGCCAACAGGTAAAGGTGATGAAGAACTCCCAGCCAAGGGGCACACCTCCAGGGCCATGCTTCAAAATGCCACCAGCGTGGTCATTGGGAAAAGAAATGGACACAGTCTGGGAATCCTTTGAAGTCATGTCCCATCTGTAGGGGCCCTCACTAAAAGTCATAATGCCCTGTGCTGGTATCCACACCTGGAACTTGCTCTCAGAGTTCCCCAGCCATCACTTTCCCTGACCCTTTTGGATTAGCAACAGAACACTAACCACAACCTAGAGACTTTGGAGGCCCCCTGGACCATCTCAGGTGGTGAACTTTGGGTAACTTCTGTGGTAGAGGGTACATCCACTTCATTTGTAATCGATACCAGGGCCACTCACACCACCTTGCCTTCCTTTCAAGGACCAGTATATTTGCCTCTAACTATTGTTGTGGGTATTGATGGCAAAGTCTTCATGTCCCTTAAAACTTCTCCAATTTGATGTTAATTAGACCAACAGTTTTCCTTCCATTCTTTCCTGAATGTTTTTACCTTTCCCATCCACCTCCTTGGACAAGATACCCTAACTAAGCTGTCTGACACTCTGACCATTCCTGGTGCTCATTGTGTTTTTCTCATTGCACATTTCCCAGCCCCCTTTAAAGCTCCTATCACCTCATTGGATTTAAAACCTAAGGTTTGGGACACCTTTTCCTCTTCCCTGGCTCTGAATCAAATACCCCTCACCATCCCACTGAAACCATATCATCCCATCCCACCCAGCAATAGTACACTGTCAAAGATCAAGTCCTGAGGGGACTAAAACCAATTATCTCCTACCTGCTTCAACATTACCTTTTAGTCTCCACCAAATCCTTTTAAAACACTCTCATTCTCCCTGTCTGAAAAGCAGACAGTGCTTACAGACTGATGCAGGACCTCCATACTATCAACCAGACTCGTTCCTATATATCCTGTGGTATCTAAACTGTATACACTTTTATCTTGCATTCCTCTGTCCACAACCCATTACTCAGTACTAGACTTAAAGGATGTTTTCTTTACTTTTTTCCTACCACCCTTTTCAGATCCTCTCTTCACCTTTACCTGGACAGATCCTGACATTCATCAGTCCCAACAGCTGAACTGAACCATCTTGCCACAAGGTGTCCAGGACTATTGTAACCCAAATATCGAATATTATAATCCAAGTATCATAATCACTTTTTTAGTCCTCTTCACCATCCAGAAAGTTATATTTTTAATCCCATTGAAACATTATTGGAATCTCGGCAAGTTGATTTCAATCTACCACCTCCAGTGCAATCTATGGCAAGAGTAAAGATACCAAGATATATTCAAAGTTAAGGGCATTCAAGGGATCATTAGCCTGTTCCAAGTGAGGATATGCAGACAAAGGTTTTGATCCAAGACCTCTCCCAGAATTTATTATCTTGTGAAGAAGGAAGTGGTTTAAGGGTGAGTGACAGTGAGGATGGTGAGCAATTTGAGCTGGCTAGCCAGGTAGGGAGAAAAGCACCTTTGCAGTATGCAAGGAGATGAGAAGAAAGACCAGTCTCCAAAACTTTATTGGGATAGCATATGAATAAATTTGGGAGGCTGTTGCTTTAGTTTTTGTTATGTAAACTTTTGTACACCAGGGACTCATAGACTCTTACTTTGAGACTCGTACTCAGTTGACATTCCTGGAGCTGAGTGGCTCTGTCATCTCATTGTGCTCGGTTCTTTTACAGAGAGCACTATGTCAAAAAAATAAAAATAGGAGACTGTCAGACTGGCTTTAAAGATTACATATCAGTACTTCAGCTGGCTTTGTTTACATTTCTTAGAGCCAATTGAAGAGAGAAAGAAAGACCATAGCTAGTTCCATATTTATCAGTATATGAAAATAAGATGACTTAACTAATGTTGCAGCAATTGTTCTACGTTTAAGGAGGGGCACCTATGTAGTTTTCTACACAGTACAACTCCCACTACGTCGGTCAGCCTCTTGCCCATGATTTGCTCTCCTTATATTACCTGTTTCCCACCTCATACAATATGTGTGTTATTGCCTTCTCTGCAGTCCTTATGAATTCTCCAGAAGGGATAATCCCCTACTTTTACAGTACTTAGACACAAAGAGTTACCATATATCTCCTTCCAAGTCCCAAATATTCTCTCTGTCTGTCATCTATCTGAGCCTCATCCACTACAGGTAAAACATACACTCACCCTTCTCTCTGATCATGTCCAGTTTATTTTTCAGATTCCAATCCCCACCAGTAAATGACAGCTTCCTTTTTTTCTTGAAATGGTAGGGTACATCCTTCTCTTGATTACTGGCTTTTCCCTCCTTACCAAGCCCTTATACAAACTCACCAAAGGAGACCAAGAGCCAGAAGACCATAAAGATTTTCCTCACTCCTTCTTCCACACCCTAAAAAGGCTCTAAAGACAGCTCCTGCTCTGGCCCTGCCATATCTCACACAACATTTCAGAATATACACTAGGAAGCACCAGGGTTGTGGGGCCACCATTTTGACCCAGGGGACAAGCCCATGTCCCACTATCTTTCTGTCCAAACAACTTGACTCAACTGTCTTGGCTTGGCCATCCTGCTTATGGGTGGCTCCCACTGTGGCACTAATGCTTTTGGAAGCACTAATTACCAGACATATGCCACTCATGCTTTATCCCTTTCATAACCTGCAAAATCTCATTTCTTTATCACATCCCCTTTCTGCCACTTTTCTCTTAAAGTTATGTGTGCTCTTTGTGGAAACTCCCTCAGAAGTTATTGCCATGGACCCTGACTTTGACCCTGCCTCTCATCATATGCCTACCTTGTCTCCTGAGGTAACGGATTCAAACGACTGCTTGAACCTAATCCACTTGACAATCTTCACTTTTCCATTTCTTTCTCATCCACCGCAATCTTCTTTTGGGTCTCTGTCTCCTCAGGCAAGAGTCACAGTTCTTAAAAAATCATGTCCAAGCAATCGTTAATTGGCAAATGTTTTTTTTTTCCTTCCCCTTGGTGTAGAGCAATTCCCCAAGGTTTTTCTTCCCACTGGGTTGCCCACGCAGCCCATGTCATGCATGAAGTAGTCATGAGAAAAAATGCCCACCTCTCCTTTACTTTTTGCTTATAATAACAAAAAGATGAGAATGTAGAGCTTGACACAAGTATGACTTTCCCAGAAAACATTTTCAGCAAACCACAGCCCCAACAAACAGGATGTCATTGGCAAATGACAGAAAACCACAAACAAGACATGGTGTCCCCAGACAAACAGGACAGGATGTCACAAAGAAAAGACAATACAGAACACAAGACCTCATTGGCATCAGAGAACCTGATAAGATCTATACATCTGCACCAGACGTTCTGAGAACTTTGACCACAGATGCTTGCTCAGATCCCCTCACACGAAACCTCCATCTGATCCCCTCACATGAGCTTCCCTTTCCCAGGACCTATGAAAATTCCTGCCTTTCTTAGTTCAGGGCTGACTGCTTTCTTCCTTTCATTCTTCCTGCATCCAGGTACAATAAATCTTATGCCATGTTGCCTTTACCCAAAGCTGCTTGGGTTGTCGCTGGTGGTCTGTTGCTCACACCATTCATTACAGTATCAACCTTCTCTCTGCTTTCTAGTCACAAGATGTGTGCAGTTTTTCACTGCCCTTCCAGCATACCATTGCAACCTTAAAGTCAAAGAGGCACTGTAACTGAGCAAAATTAAACCTCTCCTCCTTAAAGTTGTAAGTGTCAGATATTCTGTCCCTGCAATGAAAAGCGACTAAGAAGTACTGTGTGGGATCTTACTCTGAGACTCACTCTTTCTGCATGGCAGTGTAGGAGATAAAGAAATTCACTGAAGAATCTGCCACATTAATGAATGGTATAATCAGGAATAATTTAGGAACATTTATTGTTTAAGACTGACTTACTCTGAAAATCAAAAATCACAGAACACACACACTTCAGATCATCTAGAGTCACACTACCACAGAAACTGTGTGAGATATGGACACATGAGACTATGATCTAAAATGAAAGGGCCAATTACAAACTGTAACAATTTTAAGCAGCTGAGAGCTCAGATTGTGTAAGACTTAGTAGTCCTATTCTCTGTGTGACGAAGTGGAGATGGTTGTGTGTGGTTTTCTAGTGAGAATGAGATGGAAAATTCTGTATTGGCCATGTTATTGTCTGGAAAGCCTGAGAAAAGGTTATTTGTGCTCATAGTGATGCTCAGAGGAGGACAGGGGAAGGAGAGAGAACCAGGCTTAGCAGTCCATGTGGGCTCCTCCTAAAAACAATGCTTCCACACAAGAAAAGTGGAAGAAAGAGTCACAAGTTGAACTAAAACTGAATATAAATAAAGTGATGCTAAAGCTTTAACCTAGCCAAGGTGTGAAATACCTCTACAAAGGAAACAACAGTACTCTGAAAGAGAGGATTGACAAGTACTTTAGAAAATGGAAAGGTATTTTCTGTTGCTGGATAGGCAGTACCAATATTGTCAAAATGGCCATATTTCCAAAACTGTCCTACAGATTCTATGCAATCCCAATAAAAATACCAATAATATACTTTATGGAGCTAGAGAAAATAATTCTAAAATCTGTATAGAATCAGAATGACCTGGAATAGCATTACTGATTTTGGGCAAAAAAGCAAAGTAAGACACTTTGCAATACATAACTTCAAAGTATATTACAAAGCAATAGTGATGAAAGCAGCATGCACTGAAACAAAAATAGTAACATGAATCAATGGAACACATTAGAGGATACAGAAACATCTCCAGACACATTCAGCTGTTCAATCTGTGATGGAAGGCCCAAAAATCTATGTTGGAAGACAGCTAGCCTATTCAATAAGTGGTACTCAAAAACAGCTTATCTGTTTGTAGAAGATTGAAACTGGACCCATATTGCTCACCATGTATCAAATTAAAATAAAAATGGATCAACGATCTGAACATTAAAATACAAACGTTAAACCTATTGAAATATAAAATTAGCAAAACACTTGAAGACATAGGTGTAGGAAAGAATTTTCTAAACGGAAATTCAATTGCACAATAATGGCAAGAATCAACAAATGGCAGTATATCAAATTCAAAACTTCTCTGCAGCAAAAGAATCAGTTAGTAGAGTGAAGAGACAAGTTACTATTTGATGTCCTGTCTTTTTAGCCTGGACATTTCCCTTAGGAATTTTTTGAAGACAAGTCTCCTCACAATGAGTTCTCTCAATGCTTATTTAACAAAGAATGCCTTTATTTCATCATTTTTGTGATTCAAAATTAGAATGTTGTGTGATTAATCATTGAAATTCTCAACATGACATGGATGCTGCTCTCTTGAATTTAGGTGTTTCCTAGTGGAATTCTTGCCTGAATAATTGATATAAAATTTTAGATGCCTCACTCAACCATTTCCAGTGGTATTTCATCTTTTAACCACAGCACCCCGGTTATACCTACTCTTGTTTCTCTTGAAAATGCCACACTTAGCAGGCTGACTTCTGAAAGTTGTAGCCTTAGAGCCATGATGGAGGCATATTGTCTCTATCTTGTTACAATGCTTTTCAAACAATGATGTTCCCTTAGTTATCTTCTGTCTTTATTTTATTTTTTTTTTCTTAAATAGAATTCTTGTTAGGCTGTTTTTCTTTTAAAACTTTCAATGTTAACCCACTGCCTTCAGGGGCTCCTATGGTATCTTTTCTTTTCAATTTTCTTTGCCGTACTAGTATCAAACCCAGAGACTTGTGTACACTATGCACGTGCTATACCACTAAGTGACATACCAAATACTACTCCATAGATTCTGATGGCAGGTCACTTTTTAAAAATTGACAAGAAGGGTTTCCAATGGCAGAGGAGAGACTGGCAGCAAACTACAGCCTCTCTAAGGACCTGGAATTCAGACACATAGAAAACAAAAATATGAGGAAAAAAGTAGATCTCTGGAAATTGTGAGGCAGCCGGTTAGAAAAGTAGAAACTACAGAGAATCTGTAGAAATGCAGAATAATGCAGAAAAAAGAAAGAAGCAGTCTAGAAAGCTGAGGGCAGTTTATATTTTACTCTTTTCTTCCCTTAGTTTTACAATACTGTATAAAACAACCATTTCAAATATGTGATATTGTCTATATCTTAGATAAAGATGTAATTTGTATAAATAATACTATAATGAGGGCACAATGGAAGGGAGTTATAGTGGAGCAAAGTTTCTGTGTACTATTGACATGAAATTAGTATTGATTCAAAGTATATTCTTTTGTGTCAAGAAGCACATTGTAAGTCTCAGGACAACACTGCAAAAATTATGAAGAATTTAAAAAGTTATACTAGAATTTATCTATTAAATACAAAAGTAGCCGGGCGTAGTGGCGCACACCTTTAATCCCAGCACTCGGGAGGCTGAGGTAGGTGGAGCGTTGTGGGTTCGAGGCCGGCTTGGGCTACAACGTGAGCACAAGGCTGGCCTGAGCTACATAGTGCGACCCTGCCTCAAAAAAACCAGGGCTGGGAGTTTGGCTCAGTGCCTTAAGCGCCTGCCCTGGCAGGTGCGAGGTTGTGAGTTCAATCCCCGGTGCCGCAAAAAATAAATAAATAAATAAATAAATACAAAAGTAAACTGAAGGAAGAAAAGAGGATGAATGAAGACTTAAAACATATACAATAAACACAAGGTAGCATACATGAATACAAATATATCAAAAGTTACATTAAATAAATGAATCAAAGAACCCAATCAAAAAACATAATTCATCAGGCTGGATAAAATAAAGAGAAGTTCCAAAAATTGTAAATAAAAGAGACACTATAGATTCAAAGCAATAAAAAGCTTGAAAATAAAAAGATGGAAAAATTCACACCACACAAAAAGTTGTTACAAGAAATTTGAAATTGGTTTAATAGTATCATATAAAATAGGATTTAAGATGGAAATTGTTACAAGAGACAAAGAGGAATATTTTATATAGAGATAAAATTGTCAACTTATCAATAATTGAAGCTATGGTAAAAGTATTTGCACTTAACCACATCATTCTGAAATAAACAAAACAAATTGAATTGAATAAAAAAACACAATTTGAAAATAATAGAAAATGAAATGTTTCACTATAAATAATTGATAAAACCACTAGAGATCTAATTTATAAGCATTTTTGTTTGTCTCTGAGACAAAGTGTTGCTATGTAGAGCAGGCTGTCCTTGAACTTGTTATGTAATCCAGAATGCTTTTGAACTTGTGATCCTGATGCTTTAGCATCCCAACTGCTGGTATTGTACACTAAAACATCTAGCATTTAATCAAAATATATTCATAGCAGAAGGAATTTGAAAACTTGAAAATTCAAAAATATGTCCTAAAAGTCAATGAATGCAGCAGCACACACCAGAAGTGCACCCTCACTACCTGCACAGAGGATCAAGCTCTACCCAGCCCAGCTTTCAGCACAAGCCATAAGGGGAGTGCATGGCCAGACTCGCTGGACACAGAGGTACAGAGCCCAGCCCATCCCAGAAACCCAGAGCTGCTCATCAGGGAGTGCTCAGCCTAGCTGCAGGGTCTTAGAGAACTTGACCTCTATCCATTAGAGCACAAGGCATGAGCTCCATTGTTCAGGGGTGCAACCATGCTGCAGGTCCTAGAGGTTGTGAATCCCACCCAACCAGGAGCAAGGCCCCAGCACTATACGCCTGGGACTCACCTGGGCTTGCCCCAGGCTCCAAAGGCTCTGAGTTGCTCACAGCCAGATGCAAGGTCCTGGTGGTGCCACACTCCAGGGTTTGCTTGGTCTAGCTGCCTGGACCCTGGAGATTCCAACTCCACACAGCCAGGCTGAAGGTCCAGTGACACACCCAAGAGCTGCGTCACTGCTAGCCACCTGGGTTGTGGGGGTTCTGAACGCTACACAGCCAGGTTCTAGGCCCTGATAACAAGCACCAGGGGTGTGACCCTGCTAGCTACAAGGAGGATACAAACTTGGTTCAACCCAGCATCCCAGAGCAACCTAACAAAGTACAATAGGGGAACACGTGGCCAGACTCACAAAGCACAGAAGTCAAGGGTCCAGCACCATAATCTGGGGGTGTGCCCTGGGTGGCCATGGGGATATTGAAGGATTGAAGCTCTACCAAGCACAGTGCTCCAGCGCAATTCATTGGGAGGGTGCTTGCCCAACCACACAGGTCCCAGAAGAAAATAACAAAATGAAAGAGCAAGAGGCAGTCTCAATCTCCCAGCCCACTGAGAACAAACCCAAGAAACACTGAAATAGAAGACACTGCGAGTCACACAACTGAACTTTCTGAAATGATAGCAAATGAAGTAAAGAAACAACTCCATGAAGCTATAGAGAAACTCAAATCAGAAATAATCTCTCAGGTAAAAAATGAAATGAGAATCATTATAAAGAAATGCTGTGCATATCTAAAGAAGTTCAAGTTAAAAACAGAAGAACATAAGAAAATGATGGAAACTTTGAATGAACAGTATAAGACACAAATAGAATGCATGAAATTGATTCAAAGGGAAATTCAGGAAATGAAACATTCCATGGAAAGTTGGCAAAATCATTTGAATGCAGCTGAAGAGAGAATCTCAGATGTTGAAGACAGCATGAAATCTTACAATCATGAAAGATCTCTTAAAAATAACAAGGAACCAG
The DNA here is from genome assembly GCA_004363535.1 of Dasyprocta punctata. Lineage (NCBI taxonomy): Eukaryota > Metazoa > Chordata > Mammalia > Rodentia > Dasyproctidae > Dasyprocta > Dasyprocta punctata. The sequence continues at coordinate 24,258 of RJWM01028472.1, forward strand.
GAAACAACAATTATACAGCTGCAAGATGATGCCAAGAGAAATAACATAAGAAAAATAGTCGTCAATGAAAAAGCAAGGGTCAATACTAACGACCTGTGAAGACTATTCGCAGAAATAATAGCAGAAAATTTTCCAAACATAGGAAGATAATCTGATACACAGGTAAGTGAGGCATACAGAACCCCAATTAACCATAACCAAAATAAATCTTCACCCAGACATATAATAATTAGGATATCAGAAATACAACAAAAGAACAGAATACTAAAAGCTGTCAGAGAAAAGAAACAGATCACCTATGAAGGAAAGCCTATCAGAATCATGGCAGACTTCTCAACACAAACCTTTAAGTCAAGAAGAGCCTGGAATGAAGTATTTCAAATCCTGAAAGAAAACAACTTTGAACCCAGATTGACGTATCCTGCAAAACTACCTTTAAAAATTGATGAAGAAATAAGATACTTCCATGACAAAGAAAAACCGAAGAAACTTATGGCCACCAAACCAATATCACAAAGAGTACTGAAAAACACTCTAGAAAGAGACAAAGGTAGCTACAATCCTAAGGAAAACAACAAAAGGAAACCACTACGCAGGGCAAATAATTAAACAGAAAATGTAGAAAACCAACAACAGAAAGATATGACAGGGATGAGTCAGTACATATCAGTTGTATCAATCAATGTAAATGGTCTCAACTCATCAATAAAAAGAAACAGACTGGCAAAGTGGGTTAAGAAACAAAATCCAACAATATGCTGTGTACAAGAAATACATTTAACTCAAAAGGAAACTCACAGACTAAAAATCAAAGGCTGGAAAACCATACTCCATGCAACAGGAACCCAGAAAAAAGCAGGGTTACCTATTATGTTTGCAGACAATGCAAACTTCAAACCGAGAATGATCAAAAGAGATAAAGAAGGTCATTACATACTTGTTAGGGGAAAACTTCAAGAGGAAGAGATTACAATCATAAATATATATGCACCGAATATGGGAGCACCCAACTATGTAAGACACTTCTTAATAGCCATGAAAAACCAAATAAACAATAATACAGTTATAACAGGGGACTGTAACACCCCATTGTCACAGAGAGATAGATCAACCAAACAAAAAATCAGCAAATGGTTGTTTACATTAACAGATATAGACATGTAAAATTGATCTAACCATATGACTATCAATTGTTCTCCCTAAATAACTAATACATTCAGCAGTATGTTCGCTTTAGTTATCTTACATATACATAGATACAGATTTATACCTTTTCTTTTTCCCTGCACTCTTTCCCCCTTTTGCCTTCCCAATTACTTTCACTCTTTGAGCTGTT